>LGRX02031426.1:0-34370 GCA_001247695.2 Cymbomonas tetramitiformis
CATCTGCTTGGAAGTGACCAGGGAGCCACCACTTGGTCTTGGTCTAGAAGTGAGCCCAGAAGCCCAGGTGGCCAACTACTGCGAGAACATGGTCAGGGAGCAGCTGGGGACCAGCGCAGTCCATCGACTGTTTGACTTGCACTACCAAGAAGAGCTGGAGTGTAACAAGGGGGTCATGTTTGGCACGGACCACCCGGAAGTGGCCAGGTGCTCGGGCAGGTTGACTCGAGTCGCCTGGGATGCCCTCAGCCAGGTCCGGCCAATCAGGGGTATGCATTCTGGAGGCTCCCCGGCGATATACGGCGACGAGACCATGGAGGGTGGCAAGCTCAAAGTGCCAAAGAAGATCGACACGAGAGTGATTGACAAGAGCTTCTTCCGGGAGGCCAGAGAAGAGGGCGTGGTCTGCTACGAGCCGTGTGGGGGCCTGTGTGCTGGACTAGAGATGCTCTTGCGCTGTGGAGTTAAGGGCAACAAGTACCTCTACCAGGACATCTCGAAGTCCAGCCAGACGGTAGCCAGGGCCAGGTGCATGGCGCTCAGCCGCCGTCATCCTGACTTGTTTCGTGCCGAGGCAGCTCACTTGGAACAACTGCCCAGCAACATCGAAGACACCAGCCTCATTGACCTTGTACATGCAGGGGCGTTGAGTGGAGAACAATGGGTCATGGTGTGTGGATATCCATGCCAGGACCTGTCACCAGCTGGCAAGCTGGCTGGTTTGGAGGGCAGACACAACAGACTGTTCTACTAGGCAGTGCGAATCCTCTCCACGCTGCAACAGCTGCAGCCTCGGCGACCGCCAGCATATGTGCTAGAGAACGTCTCTCCGTTGTCACACAGGGAGAACTCGAAGATCAGGAAGGAGGTGTTTCCCATCATCAACAGCGTGGTGGGCCAGCCAGTGTCCTTCGACGCGGCGCGCGCGGGGTCATACGCGCATCGCCTACGAGCATATTGGAGCAATCTGTTTCAAAATCAGCAGTTCAATCTGGTGATGGAGCGGGTGGACAGACCACCAGACAGATACGTGCGCGATATTTTGCAGCGAGGCTGGAAGCCGCGCAGGGTTGTCACAGGAGACAGGAAGCCTCACTACACCGCTAACGTTGTGGGGGAGCCTATGAGAGTATTGCCAACCATCTTGGCGACACAAAACTCTCGTGCCTTTCGCGCACCTCGTGCAGGCACGGTGGTAAGGAAAGAAGATGACGATGAAGTGGGGGCGACCAGAGAGGTTAACCTCGACGAGAAGGCAGTTGCCATGGGGTACAGCGCGGGTGAGCTGCGCGCGGCGCATGGCATGAAGGACGAAGAATTGGCAGGAGTGCTTGGCCTTGCTATGGATCGAAGAGCAATGGAGCTATTGTATGCGATTGCCGAGGTCAGCACGACCAAACTGCCGAAGAGCGAGGAGAGCGAGGAGGAGGAGCATGGCACGCTAGCTGCCATCCATATCGCGAAATCCACCAAGGTGGCTGCCACCTCCGAGGACACAGCTGAGCCGGTGCGTGCACAACTAGCAGAGTGGATCACCAGTTCCAGCGGCTACACTCAGCAAGTCGCGCGACGTCTTAGCCACCAGGACTGGGAAGAACGACTGCAACGCATGTGCAGCCAGGGGCAGAAAGGTACGCAGGGGCTAGGCACCGCCGACGCCGTTCCACGTCGCAGACAGTGGAAGCTGGCCTCCATGAAGCTCGCGGGCTATGAGGCGCGTCATCGGCAGGCCTTTTCAAGACCTGGAGGCAAGCCAGCAGAGACGAGCTCAGCTCCAGAATGGGCACCAGTGGCGAAGGAGAAAGAGATGAGGCTGCCTAAGCTGCCCGACACTACGAGATTGGTTGCCATGCTAGCCAGCGTAACCAACCAGGAGTCACTTCGAGAAAGATACCCCGACATACACGAGGACGAGCTATGCCTCGCGTGGGTCAAGACCGGAGGAAGAGTGGAGGTGCCCAAGGAGGAATACCACAGGGTGAGGAAGAGAGCAGCGCGTCACCGTTGGGACGAGCTCATGGGCGAGTTATACATGGTCACCGTCAGTGGTAAGGAGCTGCTGGTGCCCAAGCCCTGTGACAGGATTCAGCTGGTGCGTGAGCACCATGAGAGGACTGGCCATTGGGGCATCAGGCGGACACTGAACTTGTTGTGGCAACGCCATTACTGGGCAGGCATGAAACAGGATGTGCGAGCGGTGGTCACTCAGTGCCAGACTTGCCAGAGGGTGAAGACGCACTATGCACGGGAGGAGGCGATGCTCACGCCGCTGGAAATCAAGTCCTTCATGTACCGCTGGTCCCTGGATTTAGCTTGGCCCACGAAGCGCATCACGAAGGCTGGGAACCAACGCGTTTTGGTCATGATTGAGCACTATACGCGATTCGTCGTGTGCGTTCCAATCCCTGATAAGGAGGCCGCCACCATCGCCAGCGCATTTCGCAATCATGTTTTATCCGTGTTTGGGGCGCCCGCAGAATGCCTTGTGGACGGGGGCACAGAGTTTGAGGGCGAGTTCTCTGCTCTATGTAAGCAGTGTCTCATTGACCGGAGAGTGACTTCACCGAGTTCCCCAGAGAGCAATGGCTTGACTGAACGGGTGGTACGCACCCTCAAGTTTTGCTTCAAGAAGATGGCCCTCGACAAGGGCCTGGACTTCGAGTGGGATGAGATGCTCTGGTCACTCGTACTCAGTTACAACGCAGCTAAACAGCAGTCGACTGGAGTGGCGCCATTCACCTTGCTGTTCGCTCAGGAAGCCACGGTGCCACCGGATCTTCGTGCTCGACCCGAGTTGGACTTTGGGAAGCAGGAGGAGAAGACACTGGCTGAGGACCTGTTACAGCGAGCAGCCATCGTGAAGAGGCTCATGGTACATGCAGGGTGCAACCTGGAGATCGCCCAGCACCGCGACACCTTGCGATACGAGCACAGGAGGAGTGGCAGCTACGAACCGAAGCCGCACCAGTTCAAGGCAGGTGATTTCGTATACATACGACAACAACCGCGCTCTGGCATGGAGGTGGCCACCAAACCAGCCATCCTAAAGATAGTCAAGGTGCGAAGAGATGGGGTGGTAGTGTTGGAGGACAGCACGAAGCTGCGGGAGAAGAGCACAGTGCAGAACATCGCACCATGTCACCTACAAGTGAAAGATCAATACGACTGCAGTGCAGCCATCCCCAGCAAGCACCTCGCGTGTGAGGCGTGCATGCGGACAGATGGGGAGGCAGCCATGTTGCTGTGTGACACCTGTAACCATGGTTATCACACGTGGTGTCTGAATCCAGCGCTGGATGGAAATTTTGAGATTTTGTGTAGTTACAGTAGCAAGCCAACTGTGCAGTCGTATAAGGCAACATATGCAGAGCCGAGCTAGTGTTATGGAAGCGCTGACAATAAGTGAGACTGTTTAGTAGTAGGGCTAGAGAGTTATGCTTTGTGTGAACGCTTCGTGCATAAGTTCGCGACAAACTGCTCATTAAGCTAATGAGCAGTTTTCCTCCTTTTTTTATAGCATTCCCTTGAAGTATAAATGTGTGTTCATTTTCCTGAAAGTTTGTCCAAACGGCTCATTAGCTTAATGAGCAGTTTGACTCTTTTATTTTGAAAAAATTCACTTTGCTTGTATATTTACAGGTGTGCTCGGCCTTCTACCAGAAGGTTTACAAAATAAGCCAAGGCTGTTTCTGCGACGTACGCGAGCGTGTTCTCTCTGGAAGAACAAATTTCATTCACGGGCTGACCGGCAGCGAGGCAAATCGGCGTTTGTCCAACAAAAAAATCAAATGTCGTTGCCTTCGTGAATAAATATGCGGCTGAACAGGGCGAACATCAGGCTGATAAACCTGAGACGCATCTCCCGTCGGGGAAGACAAGAGAAGAGATTTGGGATGACTATCTCGATTCGTTATCTATTCACGACCGCAAATCCAAGGAAGTCTCCTTGCCGTACTTCTACGAAATCTGGAAAGACGATTTCAAATCTTGGCTCAAAGTTCCGAAGTGCAAGCGTTTTTCGCAGTGCAGTGTATGTGCTTCGATCAAACTCTTGAAGGAGGGCACACCTAAATCCCAGCACGGTAAGCTAAATTCTGAAAATATAGTATTTGCATTTGTTTTACGTTGTTTTAGAAGTTTGTATATTAAAACGTTTTTTTTCAGGTCCATACGACAAAATGCGAGAGGTGCACCTTAACCAAGCGCGTGCCGAGCGTGAGAAGTTCTACAAACACGGCCGAAAATCCAACATGACTAAGAGCATCAAGGAAAACAAGACGCGGTGGAAATATTCCTCTGTCATCATTGACGGGATGACCCAATGGACGACGCGCCTGCCGCATTTCAGGCGCATGTCATCATATCTGGACCGAAAGGACTTCTTGGACGTGCACAATATGGGTAGCATCATCGAAAACGTTGGCCGGTTTATGGACTTCAACTACGCGAATTACGGTGACGACGCCAACTTCCTGCTGAACGTGCTGCATCGTGACGTCACTCGAATTCAAGAGTTCGTAAAGGGGATGGCGAAGAACCGTACCCGATGCCGGAAGTGTTATACGTCCAGCTCGACAACGTGGGCACCAACAAGAGCGTTATGCTTTTGGCGTATATCTCTTGGTTGGTTATGTCCGGCGCGTTCAAGAAGGTGAAGGTGAACTTCCTAATCGTCGGCCACACCCACGAGAACATCGACCAGATGTTCTCGCGTTTTTCTGTGCGCTTAAAACGCAAGCTTGCGATGACCCTTGACGAAATGATGGAAATCGCAAAGGAGTGTTTCTCGGATGGCATCTTCACGACCGCGGTGGCGAAAGTGCACGATTTGAAGACCTGGTTCGGTGGTCGCTACGAGAACGTCTGTGGCATCTCCACACAGCAGACCTTCAAAGCGTACATGAACGAGGACGGCGAAGTGGTCGTGCAATACAAGATGTATTCCACCGACAAGAAGTGGCTACCGGAGGAGGGCCTCAAGGTGTTGAATTCTATGCCTGAGAACCTGCCTGATTTTGTCAAACCGAAAGCCTTCTCCGACGAAGGGCTTGCGAAGCTCGAGGATCTGGTGCAAGGGTTACGGACCATGGGCACGCCGACGGGCGTGGGCCCCCATGACGCGATCGGGGACTTCAACGCCGCGCTGAAGGCTGCGAGAACGAGGGCGACGCTCCTGGACGAGGACGTCAAGGCCCTGTTCATCAAGGCACTCGACACCACGTTCTACCAACCGGTGGTGTCCCGGCTGCTCCTCCATGATCAGAGAGCCGCACATGACCTTCTCACAATTCAGCAATGGGTGCGTGAGTGCTTCTCCGAACACGTGCGGGCGGGTACCGCCACGGCGTCCGCCCACAGGTACTCACACGGTACGCATTACATGGAGAAGGGCGACGGTGACTCCAGTGGACCCGGCGAGCTTGCGGACCTACGCACAATGGTCCTCGACTTGAAGCGGCAGTTGGCCGCGTTTGTCGCTTCCGCTGACTCCGAGCCGTCCCCGCGGGGATTCACTCCCCGCGCGGACAAACCAGACCGACGGGTCAAGACCCGATTCGCGGCCTCGCCCCTTCCAAAGGGGGGCAATTGGTCTCAGTCCATTTCGAAGAAGGTGGCCTTTCACCGCGACACCGGTGCGACCGCGTCCCGTACTGCCAAAACCAGGTGTGCGCGAAGGGCAAAGCACGGCATTGGCACCGGGACTGCCCGAACGGGGGTAGAACCGGGCTTTCGGCCTATGCTTTCGCTGAGGAGGCCGAAAACTCGGTATTGGCTGCGAGGTATCAGCACGCCATCGACCATGACGACGCTCAGGAGTTCGACGCCCTCTGCATGCTCGCGGGCGGGAAGCCGGACATCTTCGCCGACCTCTCCGCGTGCTCTTTCTGCGAGGAGGACGGCGAGACCCTTGTGTCGGCCGTCACTGAGTTCACCGACTTGGCGCGCACGGCTGGAACATCGACCTTCAACGTCAACACATTCACCGCCAACGTGCCGGTGGTGTCAGAGCCGGCCAAGCACTCTCCGCCCGCGTCGGTTGAATCCGAGGAGGAGTGGACCGGTCCGCCCGATCCTTTTTGCCCACCCGTCACCCGCACTTTCGCCGATTTCATCGAGAGCACGGGCATTGCGGTGGAGCTGCCCGACGAGCCGTCCGTACACATACATGGCCATGCTCTCCGCGATCGAGGGGCCGGAGAGCGTGATGGACTACAAGCCCGAGGCGTACGCAACGAGCGCGACGAGGACGACGACGACGTTTCGTTTGAGCATCCGCAGCCGCGGTATGGCTGTGGAAGGGGTATCCCCGGCAGGGAAGATATCTTCCTGGGATTGGCCGGCCCGGGGCCGTGTCACGGAGGCCCGGGCCGAAGGCGGGCCGAAGGAAAAGTTGCGGATTGGCCGAGTCGCATTGAGGGGAAAATCGATAAATTTCCAAAATTTTATCGATTTTTGACAAATTGTCATACTTAAAATTAAAATTTTGCGGGCAATTTTGGGTTCGGGCCGAGACGGGCCGAAATGTGGCCGAAGTAAATTCCCAATGCGGGCCGAGTCACCTCCGCGGAAGATATCTACCCTGATCCCCGGCTTGGGAAGGTCTTTCCTCACTTCTTCCTGGTCTGTGCTCTATTCGTGATTTGTGCTACCGCCGCGCCGCACACCGCGTCCGGTGTCGGTGGTGCTAATGCACACGCACACACGGCTCCACCCGTCAGTGGTGCTACATGGACTGCCTCAGCAGTCCCAACTACGGCGACTGCACCGCCTGCACCGTTCCATGGCCTGCTTGGCGACGCGGTAGGTGGTGCTATGCCGAGTGCTATTCCGCCGCGGAGACAGGAGCGGTATCGGCGACAGCGGCAGGGATTCACCTTCGGTACCTTCTACGGAATCATCCCACTGCCGCCGGGGACCTGGGACCCTGACCCTGACTGGGTGCCCGGGTCACCGCCTTACTCACCGCCACCATACTCGTCCGAGGACGAGGCACCGGGCTCTCGGGTCTCGGCAACTGGCATCGACGCATCGTGGATACCTTAATTTCGTCTACGCATGATTTATAACCGGCCTCGGAGG
Source organism: Cymbomonas tetramitiformis (assembly GCA_001247695.2). Lineage (NCBI taxonomy): Eukaryota > Viridiplantae > Chlorophyta > Pyramimonadophyceae > Pyramimonadales > Pyramimonadaceae > Cymbomonas > Cymbomonas tetramitiformis. Next base: position 7,081 of record LGRX02031426.1, read on the forward strand.
CCGACGACTACTGCACCCTGACACTTCTCCGAGCTGGCCGACCACTTCCGAGTTCTTCAAGTGGCCGAGAGTGACTTAGCCGTGCCTGCCTGGAGATTAGCTAGTGATTGGCTTTCTAGATGTGCAGAAGAGTTCTTTAATTTTGAGCTGTGTTTAGGGTTTTAGCACTAACAATCGTATCTGGCAATCTTTGCTGTGAGCTGGGACCGCCCTGACCAAGAGTACAAGCCCCCAGCTGTGCTACGGTTTCCTCCTGAAGTTGAGAAGGGAGTTTGTTATCAGTTTCACTACTAGCTCCGGTCACCACCCTAGGTGGTGTGCTGGATGTGACACACCGGCAACTTAATCTGTCACCTGTCACTTCCTATAGTAGGCTGGGTGACCGTTGTGAGATATAATATACCGTATTATATCGGGGTGGTCACTGAATACTTTTCATACAAGTGTAAACTGTTTATAAAGGTAAACGAATATATAATGCATCTGTGACCTAGGTATCTGTCACCAAGTACTGTACGAGTACTGGTACAGTCGAACGGAGTCATGCACGGTATGACCTACGGTGCACTGAATCCAGCACACCACCCTGTAACTGTACGGAGTGTTGTTCAGGTGGCAGAGAGCGGCTCACAGACAAAGTCCAAAGTCCCGAAACAACAAACAGCCAGGAGCTGGAAACTGCTAGAGGGAGGCCTGTGCTTTAGCCAGGGCGGTCCCTTTCTAAAACTGCTGCCAGGAAACTGCTCACAAGCTAAGTTCCTACAGCTCAACCTCAAAGCTACTCAGCCACTTTCAAAGTGGTCCACAAAGCTGCAGAGTTCACCAGAGTTGAAGAAGTTGGCAGTGTCAAAGATGTCCAACCAGAACCAGAGTCCAGAAGGCATAATCCAGAACCAGAGTCCAGAAGCCAGAGTCCAGAACCAGAAGCCATAACCATAATCCAGAAGCCAAGACCAGAAGCCAGAGGCAGGAAAAAATTCGTAGAGCAAATTTAGGAATTCCGAAAATTGAAAATCAGAATTCAAACCTGCCGAAACCACAGGAGGAAAAGGGATGCCGAAAGCAAAACAGTACGGCAAGGCAGACAAACTGTTGGCAGTCACCCCAGTGGGATGTACCGCTGCGGTGAATTCAGGGTCTCGATTGAGCACCACCGAACCCTGAACCGCTGACACACATGCAAGACACATGAGTGCGGGCAGGGCTAGAGATGCAAAGGAGAAGACCCTCGGCAATGTTGCCACACCGACACGTGACCGTGTAGCCGGTGGGGCCGAGGGAATCTCGTCTCCGGAAAAGGAATAACCGTCGGAGTCGTCGTCATCGTCGATCACGGAAAGCTCTCCCGTGTGAATCGGCTCGTGATCCGAGTCAATCGAGCACAATTGAAGGGAGGTGCCAGGGCATGTTGGCATTACCCGGTCCATAAAGGACACTCGCAGTGGCTCCTCGAAAGGGGACCCGAAAGAAGCAGGGTCCGATGCCGAAACCGGGTGGAGCCCAGCGTCGATCTCGTGATTGGCAGGTGGTGGCGCATCGCACACCACCTGCGGCACAGACAAAGTGCCGATGTGTAGCGGTGGTTGCTTACCAGCGGCGGTAGCACCACCGACCCGTGCAGCCGTAGCCGCAGACCGCAGGGACGCAAGGACGCCCCGTGCATCCGAGAGCACACTCTCCATGCCGGCGTCCGAAGCACCATGACCCAAGCCCGCATAGTGGGCACGTAATCCCACGTCGTGCCGCACCGGGTAGGTGAAGGCTGAAGGGCTCAGGGTCGGTACGCACCAGTGGCTGGTCGTGCTCGTGGCACAGGTCAGCGAATTCTTCGTCGTTCTCGTTGTCGAAGGCCGTCTGGAAGGCCGAAACCACCTCGTCCAAGTCCATGGCGGCATCCCGCAGGTCAACATCGCACGAACCACACACCTCAGGGCAACGTGCAGTGTCGTGAAAGTGTCCAGGGCAGAGTGGGCACTCCTGTACGAAGGCTGAGGATGCGGAGTGAAACGAGATGCTCCTAGCACCTTGCGCCCTAATACCTTGAGGCCAATTCCCGCCCTTCGGGAGTGGGGACGCTCCGAAGCGGTGCTTCCATCCCACGTGACGATTACGCCCGTGAAATTTACCGTCGGTACGACGGTTTCGTTCATCGCGCCACTTGGACGGTGGAAATCTCACACCACCGCCCCCATGCGGACGGTGAGAGTCTCTCCGCGGCGGCGGTGCGTCTCGTGAAACATCACGCTCGTCATGTCGTAGGGAGGCAAGAAGGTTAGTGGCCTCACCAATCACACGAGCGAACTCCTCAAGGAAGTCCGTAATGTCATGCTGCTCGCTACCCGTGTAGGCCATCCCGAGAGGTGTGTGCGTCGGGACAGGTGCGGCCGCCTTGGGGCGGGTGGGAGGGCCATTAGGGTTCGCACACCACCAAACCTCTAGAACGTGGGTGTAAATCTCTTCGATGCCCACCTTCGCCAGCTCAGTGTCCAGGCGAAGTGGGGTAACCACCTCCTTGTAGAACTCGACGTCCAGTGCCGCCAGCAGCTGCCTCTTGGCGGCCTCGTCGTCCAGGGGGCCCGCTCCGCTAGCCGCGATAGCTTTTAGACACTCGTCAAATTGCGCTACCAAGGGCTCAGGGTCATCAGACGAACCAAAAGAAATGCTCAAGAGTTCTTCGTGGTGGCGGAGCGGCCGATGCCCAGGCGGCAGCAGCCGCTTGGTCACCTCAAGGAGGGCACGCTTACCGTCGCGCGGAGAGATCCGAGCCGAAGCGTCAACCCACCTTCGAGCTGGAGAGTGGGGCGTTGTCAAAGAGACCAACGCACGAAGTAAAATGTCGTTGAAGATCGGGTGAACCTCCTTGGTGACGTCCACGAGGTCAAAGATGTCCTCGTTGGCGTTGTCCTTGTTGACAAATGATGCCTCCAAGGCAGTAACCAAGGAATCCCAAAGAAGTTGGCGATGAGGTTCACTTCCGGAAAATGAGGACGCCTTAGTACCTAAGGTGTCCTTTGCAACACGCTTAACGACGTCAGTGTCCCAGGATGATTGCAAAACGGCATTGCCGCGTGTTCTGTCAGCAGCAGCGAGTACAATTTTCGCTGACTGCGGGGTGCTCTTATAGCGAGCACCCACATTTCTAGCAAAAATGGAGTCTAGGCGCATTCTAGCGCCCACGGCCGGTGTACCAACGGAGGATGAAGTCATCAGAATAAATTCCTATAGGAGGGGGGTTGGGGAAAAGGCGAGGTGCAAATTGTAAGGTGGCGGGCGACCGTAATGCAGTTGCGGAGTAAGGAGAAGATGGGGTCGAACGAAACCAACGAAGTCGAATACGCGACGGCCAAGGAGATGTTGACAGGGGTGATCAAGCCAAGTCTAAAACAAAATCCAACGCGGACACTCGAAGAAGTCGCCGAAAGTCCCAACTCGAAATCTCACCGCAACATGGTGCAAACCGCACGCCCTAAAGTGGCCAATTCAACACCTCGCGAGGCCCCAACGCCCCGCCAAGCGGAAAAGCTTAGCCAATCATGGCAAAGTCAGCAGTGATAAAAGCGGGGTAATACCCCATAACCTGTGAGATATAATATACCGTATTATATCGGGGTGGTCACTGAATACTTTTCATACAAGTGTAAACTGTTTATAAAGGTAAACGAATATATAATGCATATGTGACCTAGGTATCTGTCACCAAGTATTGTACGAGTACTGGTACAGTCGAACGGAGTCATGCACGGTATGACCTACGGTGCACTGAATCCAGCAACCGTCACCAATAGACGGGAAACACCCGTTAGGTATTTATGTGATCTCTACTTTTATCAATGACACTTTTATCGTTCTGACTTCGTAAGCCTCAACCCATGGTTTATATCAACTAGCTAGATATATACAACATACCTATATATCTAACAGGTGCCGATAGCCGATTGACCCGCCGGTGTCAGCGGTGGCGTGATCTTTCCCGCGGGAGCCGGCATCATTCGTGGAGCCCGAGGAGAAATCTCGGGCTCCGATCGACGACTCGTTTTCGGACGTGGACGAGAAGGATTCACCTACTCCAATCGACGGGGGGCCACATGCGGTGACACCTTGCGGTGTTTCAACGGTGCGCCCTCAACAGGTGGTGGGCTGCGGTGTGCCGCCCTTCGGCATGCGTCCGTCCTTCCTTATGCTGGCATGTTTCATTGCTGTGTTTCGGCATTGCCGGGGCTGCGGCGGGGTTCGGCGACATGGGCACCAGCACTGACGGCATCTCCGTCACCGAAGACCCGGTGATGTGTAAGGGGGCACTTTGCATTTACTCGCGGGTGGACAAATTGTCCCCCGAGGCACGGCAGCAGGTACTGCAGCTGTTTGCTGCAGCTGGTGGTGGCATGGCGGCAGCTGCACCTGGTGGTGACCTGGCATCGGAGCATGGCGGTGTGGCCACCTGGGATGTTCCCTGACTTTGTGGATGCACACCGGTCAGGTGGTGGTGACCTGGTGTGTGGATTTGCTTTGACTTGGTGGCAACATCTTCAATTCTTTGACTGCTACCAGTTCTTCAAGCCTTTTGTTTTACACAAGCATCTTATTGGTATTAACAATTCACATAACCTGTTTGGTTGTGACTGTTTGTTTTAGCTCGGCAAGAGATCAGAATAACACAGTAGGATTTGTGGGCCAAGTGCCCTTAACTTTATCTGCTGACACTGACTTCTCTGTGACAGTCCCCACTCTCCTGTACGGAGGTGGTGTGCTGAGATCTGGGTATCTAGGACCTAGCAGGCAACCCTGACAGGCAGGCCCCTGACCCCTGCCTCGATTCCGTCCAGAGGTAGAGACTGTGACATCTATGTCACTGGTCAGTAGTTTAGTCTCCGACACGTGCCGCTCCGACCGTTCCGACCGAGCGAGGTTTTAGGTTTCAACTCTCAGTTATGTTTTTATCACTTAAGCTATATTCAGTTTCCGTTCTTACCGATGTATTCTGAACTTATACATCGGAGATATACCCGCAGTATATCGGTATCCGTTGTTGTCGCCTTGATGCCACAATTCGTGCATGCTGTGACTCTTGACACATCAACGCCCACACTCACCACGACCGGACACAAGCATATACGCAGTCTGCGAGATCACCTCCAGCTCTTTAGCCCTTTAGTCCATCGCCGTTTCTCGTGTGGCTCATGCCTTCTCTGCTGGCAATTTCAGCCATACGTTAGCTTTCTTAAGTTTCTTCTACGACGTCGAAAGAGTGCCAAAGTTGCCGGGTGAGCTCGGCGAGAGTGGTGATACAACGCGTGCGTTCTGCATCTAGCAAATCCCCCGCCCGGCGCCATGTTTGTCAAAATCCGCCGGGCTTCAGAGCTGTGTGCGATACAGTACTAACAAATAGTGATCTGCCAAGTTTATACACATGAAAAGTCGCATTAGTATAGTGGTTAGTATCCCTGACTGTCACTCAGGAGACCTGGGTTCGATTCCCAGATGCGGCGGCAGGGTTCTCGTGGTGTAGTTGGTTATCACGCAAGTCTAACACACTTGAGGTCTCCAGTTCGAGCCTGGACGAGAATACAATGTCGGCGGCGATAGCTCAGTTGGGAGAGCGCCAGACTGAAGATCTGGAGGTCCCCAGTTCGATCCTGGGTTGCCGCATTGTACAACACCCTTTGAGCGGAGAATTTCAATTTTATCATATTGACAGCTCTACTCTTGACGCATCATCATCACCTGTAGGCATAGGCAATAACCTCCGATGACGCCGGCCTAGAGCCAGGCTCTAATGGCGGAGAACGAAGCCATACAGTAGCCACGACCGATGTATTCACATCAGGCGCAGGCAGTGCGAGCAGAATATCTTCCGCAGGGGGGGGGGGGGGTGGAATCAGGCAGAACTGCACAGATGGAAATTATCGCTTCGTATATTTATCGGTGGCATATACGATACAGTACAGTATACAATATACATATCACTATATTCATACTCATATCCTTAGAGCTGTCAATATGATAAAATTTTCCACGCAAAGGGTGTTGTACAATGCGGCAACCCAGGATCGAACTGGGGACCTCCAGATCTTCAGTCTGGCGCTCTCCCAACTGAGCTATCGCCGCCGACATATTCTCGTCCAGGCTCGAACTGGAGACCTCAAGTGTGTTAGACTTGCGTGATAACCAACTACACCACGAGAACCCTGCCGCCGCATCTGGGAATCGAACCCAGGTCTCCTGAGTGACAGTCAGGGATACTAACCACTATACTAATGCGACTTTTCATGTGTATAAATTTGGCAGATCACTATTTGTTAGTACCGTATCGCACACAGCTCTGAATCCCGGCGGATTTTCACAAACATGGCACCGGGCGGGGGTTTGCTAGATGCAGAACGCACGCGCGCTGCTGTGTCACATGTTTGCAGCACTCTGTTCTCTCGCCGAGCTCACTCGGTAATAACCTTGCTCCTTGGCTCCATGAATCTTGCGACTTGCAACCACCGGGACCGGCGAGATTTTCCGCAAGTCGCAACCCTGTCTCGCCCAGCGCACCGAAGGTTCTATCTATCGAGCGTGTGCGTGATGCGAGTGGAGGGCGAGTCGGATTCCCCGCCAAACGGGAGCGGAAGCAGTGCGCGTGCCGATGAATAATGCCGAGATTAAAAACGCACATTCGGTGCGTCGCGCCGGCTGGCGCTGGCGATGGCGCTGGCATGGGAGCGCATGCGTATACCACAGCGATTTTCTTCTACCCTTTTCAATTTCATGCCGATGCGTTGCGTCGCCCTTTATGCATCACAGTTCACCAGTCAGTGTAGTGTCATAAGGAGTTAAAGATTGTAGACTCCTTCGTCACGCACGCGACGGGGTTTCGTCGGACGCCTCAAGAAGGATGCATATATCCTCACCAGACAAGCTCTCTCACTAGTCAATAGATGGCCATACAGGCCGGTGCAACTCTTCCTTGGTTGGCTGTAGTAAAGTGGCCTTAGCGACGGGGCTCGTCCTTACTTAACCAACACGTAAACTCCGAGAAGAACTTGATAAAGCCTGCTGTGGGGCGAAATTTGTGGGTTTGTCACTACCCACGTCCACTTCACATCTTAAGTTTGTTTTCCTGGCCTTCACCTCGGGGCCTCTCCCTCTTCCCTACTTCACCGCAGTGTTCCAGAGCCTCACAAATGTAGTGAGCAAGTGTTGCGGTACCTGGTCTGCTGTCGGTGCACCGTGCTCAGGGGACTGAACGTTGAGGCTAATTTATCAACATGATTACCACCACGCTCATCGCAACGCTCTCGGGCACGCGAACGCGCACCTGGTCTGCACTACGAGCTACTTCCTGGGCACATCACCAAACCCGCAGATGCCCTCAATCGACAACCCGCGCTCTCCGAGCCGGCAGGTGTTTGCAACTTCGATGGTTTCCGCCTGCTGCTCTCGCTATGTCGTCGAGGACGGCGTTTCATATGAAGCGCGCAATCTCTTCTCATTGCCCAGCGCGCAGTTCGTGCTGGCGCGCCCGAACGTTTCGACCCTTCCGCGACTCCTTCGACGGTGCATATGTCTACAGCCACAACTTCAAGAGCTGTTCAATCCGCGTCTTTATTCCTAGGGGTACCTGGCATGCAAATTATGCTTCGATCGCTTCGGAATCCCATCGCTTCACGCTACTGCCAGTACCTCTTGGGAGTGTCACGACTATTGACGAACTATCGACTGCCTGTGTGAATCAAGATGGGTAAACGTGGACGTGGAAGTAAGCCTAACCATGTGAAACTCGTCGCCCAAGGGAAAGGCCCTATCAAACGGACGCAGCAAACCCCTTTCGACCCTGCTGGCAGTGATGATATCGTTTACAGCGTGCGAGAGATTAAGGCAGAGCGGGTGGCAAAAGGCAACGCGCAATGGCTTGTTGGCTGGGAGAACTTTCCAGATGCGAAACACGACACTTGGGAGCCGGTAGAAAATCTAGCCGGCCTCGAGACCTTGATCAGCGAATTCCGGCAGCGGTTCAAGGAAGAGCAAGAACTCCTTGAAACACAAGCTGCTGCTGCACGAGGTCTCTCAGGCCGAAACTTTGCATACATACAGCTCATTCATAGACGAACACAATGATATATTGTTTGTTGTGATAGAATTGGTAAAACCCAAAATCTGATACCCATTAGGGCACAATTGGTTATCATGAATGGTATCGATAGGTATCGTTATCGTTCTCAGTCGATAGGTTCGAAAAATTATCGTTATCGTTCGATTATAAAATTTGACTTATTCATCGTTATTTGATAAGTTCAAAAAATCACGATACCGAGCCTTGGTTGATATAGCCTCGGTAGAAATTTTGGGGTATCATATCAATTGATATTGCCTCGGTAGGAATCACTATCAATTGATGTGCATTTGCTAGAATTGCAATCAATTGATAATATAATGTAAAAATCACAATCAATCGATAGCTGACTTCTTTTATCACAATTTATTGATAGGACAATTTAGGATATTACTATTAATCAATTGAAAATTTGGAATGATCAAAAACTATCGATACTGCTTGTTCCAACCGATTCCATGCCTTGGTGAAGGGCTCAGGGTCGGTACGCACCAGTGGCTGGTCGTGCTCGTGGCACAGGTCAGCGAATTCTTCGTCGTTCTCGTTGTCGAAGGCCGTCTGGAAGGCCGAAACCACCTCGTCCAAGTCCATGGCGGCATCCCGCAGGTCAACATCGCACGAACCACACACCTCAGGGCAACGTGCAGTGTCGTGAAAGTGTCCAGGGCAGAGTGGGCACTCCTGTACGAAGGCTGAGGATGCGGAGTGAAACGAGATGCTCCTAGCACCTTGCGCCCTAATACCTTGAGGCCAATTCCCGCCCTTCGGGAGTGGGGACGCTCCGAAGCGGTGCTTCCATCCCACGTGACGATTACGCCCGTGAAATTTACCGTCGGTACGACGGTTTCGTTCATCGCGCCACTTGGACGGTGGAAATCTCACACCACCGCCCCCATGCGGACGGTGAGAGTCTCTCCGCGGCGGCGGTGCGTCTCGTGAAACATCACGCTCGTCATGTCGTAGGGAGGCAAGAAGGTTAGTGGCCTCACCAATCACACGAGCGAACTCCTCAAGGAAGTCCGTAATGTCATGCTGCTCGCTACCCGTGTAGGCCATCCCGAGAGGTGTGTGCGTCGGGACAGGTGCGGCCGCCTTGGGGCGGGTGGGAGGGCCATTAGGGTTCGCACACCACCAAACCTCTAGAACGTGGGTGTAAATCTCTTCGATGCCCACCTTCGCCAGCTCAGTGTCCAGGCGAAGTGGGGTAACCACCTCCTTGTAGAACTCGACGTCCAGTGCCGCCAGCAGCTGCCTCTTGGCGGCCTCGTCGTCCAGGGGGCCCGCTCCGCTAGCCGCGATAGCTTTTAGACACTCGTCAAATTGCGCTACCAAGGGCTCAGGGTCATCAGACGAACCAAAAGAAATGCTCAAGAGTTCTTCGTGGTGGCGGAGCGGCCGATGCCCAGGCGGCAGCAGCCGCTTGGTCACCTCAAGGAGGGCACGCTTACCGTCGCGCGGAGAGATCCGAGCCGAAGCGTCAACCCACCTTCGAGCTGGAGAGTGGGGCGTTGTCAAAGAGACCAACGCACGAAGTAAAATGTCGTTGAAGATCGGGTGAACCTCCTTGGTGACGTCCACGAGGTCAAAGATGTCCTCGTTGGCGTTGTCCTTGTTGACAAATTATGCCTCCAAGGCAGTAACCAAGGAATCCCAAAGAAGTTGGCGATGAGGTTCACTTCCGGAAAATGAGGACGCCTTAGTACCTAAGGTGTCCTTTGCAACACGCTTAACGACGTCAGTGTCCCAGGATGATTGCAAAACGGCATTGCCGCGTGTTCTGTCAGCAGCAGCGAGTACAATTTTCGCTGACTGCGGGGTGCTCTTATAGCGAGCACCCACATTTCTAGCAAAAATGGAGTCTAGGCGCATTCTAGCGCCCACGGCCGGTGTACCAACGGAGGATGAAGTCATCAGAATAAATTCCTATAGGAGGGGGGTTGGGGAAAAGGCGAGGTGCAAATTGTAAGGTGGCGGGCGACCGTAATGCAGTTGCGGAGTAAGGAGAAGATGGGGTCGAACGAAACCAACGAAGTCGAATACGCGACGGCCAAGGAGATGTTGACAGGGGTGATCAAGCCAAGTCTAAAACAAAATCCAACGCGGACACTCGAAGAAGTCGCCGAAAGTCCCAACTCGAAATCTCACCGCAACATGGTGCAAACCGCACGCCCTAAAGTGGCCAATTCAACACCTCGCGAGGCCCCAACGCCCCGCCAAGCGGAAAAGTTTAGCCAATCATGGCAAAGTCAGCAGTGATAAAAGCGGGGTAATACCCCATAACCTGTGAGATATAATATACCGTATTATATCGGGGTGGTCACTGAATACTTTTCATACAAGTGTAAACTGTTTATAAAGGTAAACGAATATATAATGCATATGTGACCTAGGTATCTGTCACCAAGTATTGTACGAGTACTGGTACAGTCGAACGGAGTCATGCACGGTATGACCTACGGTGCACTGAATCCAGCAACCGTCACCAATAGACGGGAAACACCCGTTAGGTATTTATGTGATCTCTACTTTTATCAATGACACTTTTATCGTTCTGACTTCGTAAGCCTCAACCCATGGTTTATATCAACTAGCTAGATATATACAACATACCTATATATCTAACAGGTGCCGATAGCCGATTGACCCGCCGGTGTCAGCGGTGGCGTGATCTTTCCCGCGGGAGCCGGCATCATTCGTGGAGCCCGAGGAGAAATCTCGGGCTCCGATCGACGACTCGTTTTCGGACGTGGACGAGAAGGATTCACCTACTCCAATCGACGGGGGGCCACATGCGGTGACACCTTGCGGTGTTTCAACGGTGCGCCCTCAACAGGTGGTGGGCTGCGGTGTGCCGCCCTTCGGCATGCGTCCGTCCTTCCTTATGCTGGCATGTTTCATTGCTGTGTTTCGGCATTGCCGGGGCTGCGGCGGGGTTCGGCGACATGGGCACCAGCACTGACGGCATCTCCGCCACCGAAGACCCGGTGATGTGTAAGGGGGCACTTTGCATTTACTCGGGGGTGGACAAATTGTCCCCCGAGGCACGGCAGCAGGTACTGCAGCTGTTTGCTGCAGCTGGTGGTGGCATGGCGGCAGCTGCACCTGGTGGTGACCTGGCATCGGAGCATGGCGGTGTGGCCACCTGGGATGTTCCCTGACTTTGTGGATGCACACCGGTCAGGTGGTGGTGACCTGGTGTGTGGATTTGCTTTGACTTGGTGGCAACATCTTCAATTCTTTGACTGCTACCAGTTCTTCAAGCCTTTTGTTTTACACAAGCATCTTATTGGTATTAACAATTCACATAACCTGTTTGGTTGTGACTGTTTGTTTTAGCTCGGCAAGAGATCAGAATAACACAGTAGGATTTGTGGGCCAAGTGCCCTTAACTTTATCTGCTGACACTGACTTCTCTGTGACAGTCCCCACTCTCCTGTACGGAGGTGGTGTGCTGAGATCTGGGTATCTAGGACCTAGCAGGCAACCCTGACAGGCAGGCCCCTGACCCCTGCCTCGATTCCGTCCAGAGGTAGAGACTGTGACATCTATGTCACTGGTCAGTAGTTTAGTCTCCGACACGTGCCGCTCCGACCGTTCCGACCGAGCGAGGTTTTAGGTTTCAACTCTCAGTTATGTTTTTATCACTTAAGCTATATTCAGTTTCCGTTCTTACCGATGTATTCTGAACTTATACATCGGAGATATACCCGCAGTATATCGGTATCCGTTGTTGTCGCCTTGATGCCACAATTCGTGCATGCTGTGACTCTTGACACATCAACGCCCACACTCACCACGACCGGACACAAGCATATACGCAGTCTGCGAGATCACCTCCAGCTCTTTAGCCCTTTAGTCCATCGCCGTTTCTCGTGTGGCTCATGCCTTCTCTGCTGGCAATTTCAGCCATACGTTAGCTTTCTTAAGTTTCTTCTACGACGTCGAAAGAGTGCCAAAGTTGCCGGGTGAGCTCGGCGAGAGTGGTGATACAACGCGTGCGTTCTGCATCTAGCAAATCCCCCGCCCGGCGCCATGTTTGTCAAAATCCGCCGGGATTCAGAGCTGTGTGCGATACAGTACTAACAAATAGTGATCTGCCAAGTTTAAACACATGAAAAGTCGCATTAGTATAGTGGTTAGTATCCCTGACTGTCACTCAGGAGACCTGGGTTCGATTCCCAGATGCGGCGGCAGGGTTCTCGTGGTGTAGTTGGTTATCACGCAAGTCTAACACACTTGAGGTCTCCAGTTCGAGCCTGGACGAGAATACAATGTCGGCGGCGATAGCTCAGTTGGGAGAGCGCCAGACTGAAGATCTGGAGGTCCCCAGTTCGATCCTGGGTTGCCGCATTGTACAACACCCTTTGAGCGGAGAATTTCAATTTTATCATATTGACAGCTCTACTCTTGACGCATCATCATCACCTGTAGGCATAGGCAATAACCTCCGATGACGCCGGCCTAGAGCCAGGCTCTAATGGCGGAGAACGAAGCCATACAGTAGCCACGACCGATGTATTCACATCAGGCGCAGGCAGTGCGAGCAGAATATCTTCCGCAGGGGGGGGGGTGTCGGTGAATCAGGCAGAACCGTACAGATGGAAATTATCGCTTCGTATATTTATCGGTGGCATATGTACGATACTGCTGATAAGATACAATATACATGTATTTACTATATTCATATACTCATATCCTTAGAGTCATTAATATGATAAAATTTTCCACGCAAAGGGTGTTGTACAATGCGGCAAACCCAATCTCAAACGGTCTCCTGGGTATCTTCTCGGCCTGGGTGCTTCCAATCGAGCTATCGCCGCCGACATATTCGTCCGTGCTCGAACTCGAGACCTCAAGTGTGTTAGACTTGCGTGATAACCAACTACACCAACAGAACCCTCGCTGCCGCATCTCTGAATTTGAACCTGTGTCTCCGAAAGGACAATGGGATACTAACCACTATACTAATGCGACTTTTCATGTGTATAAATTTCAGATCACTATTTGTTAGTACCGTATCGCACAACAACCCGGTGGATTTTCACAAACATGGCACCGGGCGGCTTCAGATGCGTTAACGCACGCGCGTCGCCGTGTCACATGTTTGCAAGACTGCTCTCTCGCCGAGTCTACTCGGTAATAACCTTGCCTGGCTCCATGAATCTTGCGACTTTAACCACCGGGACCGGCGAGATTTTCCGCAAGTCGCAACCCCCTCGCTCCCGCCCGGCCAGCACCGGAAGGTTCTATCTATCGAGAGCAAAAAGTGACGAGTGGGAGGGCGAGTCGGAGCCCCCCGCCAAACGGGAGCGGAAGCAGTGCGCGTGCCGATGAATAATGCCGAGATTAAAAACGCACATTCGGTGCGTCGCGCCGGCTGGCGCTGGCGATGGCGCTGGCATGGGAGCGCATGCGTATACCACAGCGATTTTCTTCTACCCTTTTCAATTTCATGCCGATGCGTTGCGTCGCCCTTTATGCATCACAGTTCACCAGTCAGTGTAGTGTCATAAGGAGTTAAAGATTGTAGACTCCTTCGTCACGCACGCGACGGGGTTTCGTCGGACGCCTCAAGAAGGATGCATATATCCTCACCAGACAAGCTCTCTCACTAGTCAATAGATGGCCATACAGGCCGGTGCAACTCTTCCTTGGTTGGCTGTAGTAAAGTGGCCTTAGCGACGGGGCTCGTCCTTACTTAACCAACACGTAAACTCCGAGAAGAACTTGATAAAGCCTGCTGTGGGGCGAAATTTGTGGGTTTGTCACTACCCACGTCCACTTCACATCTTAAGTTTGTTTTCCTGGCCTTCACCTCGGGGCCTCTCCCTCTTCCCTACTTCACCGCAGTGTTCCAGAGCCTCACAAATGTAGTGAGCAAGTGTTGCGGTACCTGGTCTGCTGTCGGTGCACCGTGCTCAGGGGACTGCACGTTGAGGCTAATTTATCAACATGATTACCACCACGCTCATCGCAACGCTCTCGGGCACGCGAACGCGCACCTGGTCTGCACTACGAGCTACTTCCTGGGCACATCACCAAACCCGCAGATGCCCTCAATCGACAACCCGCGCTCTCCGAGCCGGCAGGTGTTTGCAACTTCGATGGTTTCCGCCTGCTGCTCTCGCTATGTCGTCGAGGACGGCGTTTCATATGAAGCGCGCAATCTCTTCTCATTGCCCAGCGCGCAGTTCGTGCTGGCGCGCCCGAACGTTTCGACCCTTCCGCGACTCCTTCGACGGTGCATATGTCTACAGCCACAACTTCAAGAGCTGTTCAATCCGCGTCTTTATTCCTAGGGGTACCTGGCATGCAAATTATGCTTCGATCGCTTCGGAATCCCATCGCTTCACGCTACTGCCAGTACCTCTTGGGAGTGTCACGACTATTGACGAACTATCGACTGCCTGTGTGAATCAAGATGGGTAAACGTGGACGTGGAAGTAAGCCTAACCATGTGAAACTCGTCGCCCAAGGGAAAGGCCCTATCAAACGGACGCAGCAAACCCCTTTCGACCCTGCTGGCAGTGATGATATCGTTTACAGCGTGCGAGAGAATAAGGCAGAGCGGGTGGCAAAAGGCAACGCGCAATGGCTTGTTGGCTGGGAGAACTTTCCAGATGCGAAACACGACACTTGGGAGCCGGTAGAAAAAATCTAGCCGGCCTCGAGACCTTGATCAGCGAATTCCGGCAGCGGTTCAAGGAAGAGCAAGAACTCCTTGAAACACAAGCTGCTGCTGCACGAGGTCTCTCCGGCCGAAACTTTGCATACATACAGCTCATTCATAGACGAACACAATGATATATTGTTTGTTGTGATAGGATTGGTAAAACCCAAAATCAGATACCCATTAGGGCACAATTGGTTATCATGAATGGTATCGATAGGTATCGTTATCGTTCTCAGTCGATAGGTTCGAAAAATTATCGTTATCGTTCGATTATAAAATTTGACTTATTCATCGTTATTTGATAAGTTCAAAAAATCACGATACCGAGCCTTGGTTGATATAGCCTCGGTAGAAATTTTGGGGTATCATATCAATTGATATTGCCTCGGTAGGAATCACTATCAATTGATGTGCATTTGCTAGAATTGCAATCAATTGATAATATAATGTAAAAATCACAATCAATCGATAGCTGACTTCTTTTATCACAATTTATTGATAGGACAATTTAGGATATTACTATTAATCAATTGAAAATTTGGAATGATCAAAAACTATCGATACTGCTTGTTCCAACCGATTCCATGCCTTGGTGAAGGGCTCAGGGTCGGTACGCACCAGTGGCTGGTCGTGCTCGTGGCACAGGTCAGCGAATTCTTCGTCGTTCTCGTTGTCGAAGGCCGTCTGGAAGGCCGAAACCACCTCGTCCAAGTCCATGGCGGCATCCCGCAGGTCAACATCGCACGAACCACACACCTCAGGGCAACGTGCAGTGTCGTGAAAGTGTCCAGGGCAGAGTGGGCACTCCTGTACGAAGGCTGAGGATGCGGAGTGAAACGAGATGCTCCTAGCACCTTGCGCCCTAATACCTTGAGGCCAATTCCCGCCCTTCGGGAGTGGGGACGCTCCGAAGCGGTGCTTCCATCCCACGTGACGATTACGCCCGTGAAATTTACCGTCGGTACGACGGTTTCGTTCATCGCGCCACTTGGACGGTGGAAATCTCACACCACCGCCCCCATGCGGACGGTGAGAGTCTCTCCGCGGCGGCGGTGCGTCTCGTGAAACATCACGCTCGTCATGTCGTAGGGAGGCAAGAAGGTTAGTGGCCTCACCAATCACACGAGCGAACTCCTCAAGGAAGTCCGTAATGTCATGCTGCTCGCTACCCGTGTAGGCCATCCCGAGAGGTGTGTGCGTCGGGACAGGTGCGGCCGCCTTGGGGCGGGTGGGAGGGCCATTAGGGTTCGCACACCACCAAACCTCTAGAACGTGGGTGTAAATCTCTTCGATGCCCACCTTCGCCAGCTCAGTGTCCAGGCGAAGTGGGGTAACCACCTCCTTGTAGAACTCGACGTCCAGTGCCGCCAGCAGCTGCCTCTTGGCGGCCTCGTCGTCCAGGGGGCCCGCTCCGCTAGCCGCGATAGCTTTTAGACACTCGTCAAATTGCGCTACCAAGGGCTCAGGGTCATCAGACGAACCAAAAGAAATGCTCAAGAGTTCTTCGTGGTGGCGGAGCGGCCGATGCCCAGGCGGCAGCAGCCGCTTGGTCACCTCAAGGAGGGCACGCTTACCGTCGCGCGGAGAGATCCGAGCCGAAGCGTCAACCCACCTTCGAGCTGGAGAGTGGGGCGTTGTCAAAGAGACCAACGCACGAAGTAAAATGTCGTTGAAGATCGGGTGAACCTCCTTGGTGACGTCCACGAGGTCAAAGATGTCCTCGTTGGCGTTGTCCTTGTTGACAAATGATGCCTCCAAGGCAGTAACCAAGGAATCCCAAAGAAGTTGGCGATGAGGTTCACTTCCGGAAAATGAGGACGCCTTAGTACCTAAGGTGTCCTTTGCAACACGCTTAACGACGTCAGTGTCCCAGGATGATTGCAAAACGGCATTGCCGCGTGTTCTGTCAGCAGCAGCGAGTACAATTTTCGCTGACTGCGGGGTGCTCTTATAGCGAGCACCCACATTTCTAGCAAAAATGGAGTCTAGGCGCATTCTAGCGCCCACGGCCGGTGTACCAACGGAGGATGAAGTCATCAGAATAAATTCCTATAGGAGGGGGGTTGGGGAAAAGGCGAGGTGCAAATTGTAAGGTGGCGGGCGACCGTAATGCAGTTGCGGAGTAAGGAGAAGATGGGGTCGAACGAAACCAACGAAGTCGAATACGCGACGGCCAAGGAGATGTTGACAGGGGTGATCAAGCCAAGTCTAAAACAAAATCCAACGCGGACACTCGAAGAAGTCGCCGAAAGTCCCAACTCGAAATCTCACCGCAACATGGTGCAAACCGCACGCCCTAAAGTGGCCAATTCAACACCTCGCGAGGCCCCAACGCCCCGCCAAGCGGAAAAGCTTAGCCAATCATGGCAAAGTCAGCAGTGATAAAAGCGGGGTAATACCCCATAACCTGTGAGATATAATATACCGTATTATATCGGGGTGGTCACTGAATACTTTTCATACAAGTGTAAACTGTTTATAAAGGTAAACGAATATATAATGCATATGTGACCTAGGTATCTGTCACCAAGTATTGTACGAGTACTGGTACAGTCGAACGGAGTCATGCACGGTATGACCTACGGTGCACTGAATCCAGCAACCGTCACCAGTAGACGGGAAACACCCGTTAGGTATTTATGTGATCTCTACTTTTATCAATGACACTTTTATCGTTCTGACTTCGTAAGCCTCAACCCATGGTTTATATCAACTAGCTAGATATATACAACATACCTATATATCTAACAGGTGCCGATAGCCGATTGACCCGCCGGTGTCAGCGGTGGCGTGATCTTTCCCGCGGGAGCCGGCATCATTCGTGGAGCCCGAGGAGAAATCTCGGGCTCCGATCGACGACTCGTTTTCGGACGTGGACGAGAAGGATTCACCTACTCCAATCGACGGGGGGCCACATGCGGTGACACCTTGCGGTGTTTCAACGGTGCGCCCTCAACAGGTGGTGGGCTGCGGTGTGCCGCCCTTCGGCATGCGTCCGTCCTTCCTTATGCTGGCATGTTTCATTGCTGTGTTTCGGCATTGCCGGGGCTGCGGCGGGGTTCGGCGACATGGGCACCAGCACTGACGGCATCTCCGCCACCGAAGACCCGGTGATGTGTAAGGGGGCACTTTGCATTTACTCGGGGGTGGACAAATTGTCCCCCGAGGCACGGCAGCAGGTACTGCAGCTGTTTGCTGCAGCTGGTGGTGGCATGGCGGCAGCTGCACCTGGTGGTGACCTGGCATCGGAGCATGGCGGTGTGGCCACCTGGGATGTTCCCTGACTTTGTGGATGCACACCGGTCAGGTGGTGGTGACCTGGTGTGTGGATTTGCTTTGACTTGGTGGCAACATCTTCAATTCTTTGACTGCTACCAGTTCTTCAAGCCTTTTGTTTTGCTGGAATCTGTATAGGCAGCCCTGACTGGGAGTCCCGGTGCAGGCCCCTATGACAGACCCCTAGGACCAACACTGGACCGCTGACTGATCTATAGGTTCGTGCTGTGACACACGCTGTGTCACAGGTAGGCTAGTATCCGAGACCGTTGCGAGACCGTTCCGGGTATATCTAGCTTAGGGTTTATTATCTTATGAGAGTTTATCCACACAGTTCGGGACCCTCTGATATCTAGTGAACTAGGATATTCCGGTAGGTCGTGGCCCCATCCACGCTTTATTCCACTTGCTAGTTTGGCCATGATTGGCTAAACGGCCGCTCGGAGAGGTGGTGCGCGTTTGCGCGTTTGGGCATTAGTGGAGATTTTGAGATGAGCGGCTTGCGGTGAGCGACTTGGGCCGCAGCTATGGGGTGCCGGCTTGGATTGGGTTTCGTCGTCGCAATGTTCACTATTCGCGGTTCTCTGCTCGCTCTGATCCCGCCTGCTGCCGTGTTTTGGGCTGGTGACTTAAGCACCTTTGACTTCGACGTCATCTTCCTTCGCCCCTCGCGGGCATGGCCCGACCGCTCTTTCCGTGTCTGTGACGTCACATTTTCTCCGCGACCCTACCCAAACGTGCTGCAGCGTACCGCCTCCCCTCAGGCTTATCTAGAGATGGGAATCACAACGAGATCCAAGAAATCCCTCACGAGGGACAGCGACATCGACGCCTCTCTGAGGTTGATCGACGGGGTACGGAACACGCCGACGGCAGCTACGCCTTCAGTTCCTACCCCCAACCCTGCATCGAACGAAGACGCGGACGTGGCCGTCAGACGTTACTTGCAGGAGCAATCCAAGTTGGCGGACGAGATCTACAAAGCGCGTCTCCATCGGGCTTGGGCCAAGAGTATCCGTGAGGATATTCTTGGTGACAAGAAACATCATTTCCGCGGTACGGACGACGCTGGCCTTCTGTCCGACCTGGTGGTGCAGCTGCGTACGGAGTTTCAGTCGGCCGGACTGGAACTGTGTGCCTTTGACCTCGACGACCCTCTGGCTCCAGTGGTCAACAAGGTGAATGGCCTCTTGTACGACGTTCTGGCTCTCGTGGTGGAGAAGCACAGCAACGCCTACGTCTGGCTCACTGGTACGGATTCTTCGACTGACCGAGATGGACGGCGTGCTCTTGTCGACATCATCAAGGGCTCTGTACCAGTGGCGCTGCGGGAGTCGCAGCAGGAGGAGCATGCGGCTTTACGTTATCCCGCAAACGTTGACCCGCAGCCGATTTTGGCTAAGGAACAGCGTTTGGTGCGGGATAACAGGACTTCAGACTGGACTCCGACCGAGGCAACACGAAAATTGTCTCTCTACACCCGCCTCGACCCCGTGTTTTACGCGGCGGTAAAGGTCCGCTATCCCATGGCTGCCGACCTGTCCCACGTGTCCCTTGCTTCTCTTCGCTCCTTGGTGGTCGAGATTTATCAGTCTTGGGCGCAGACGGACGGGGGGAAGGCAGCTTCTGGTGCGGGCGGGGTTTCCGCACACCTCTCCAGCAGTGAGTATGATGCGCTGCTCCAGAAGATCGCGGAGCTGACGGAGCTCGTACAGCGGCAGCGGGGTGAGGCCGCTCCGGTTGTGCGTCAACAACGGGAGCGGGTGCAGCAGCGGCAGCAGCAGCAGCGGGGGCAGCAGCCGCGAGGATACCGTGTGGGGACCCACAGGGCCCCACCGGTGGGATTCGACCGTGACGATCAACGGGCAAGGCCGTTCTGCGGTAGGTGCAAGAAGGCGGGGAAAGGTGAGGCGTATCACTTCTACCGCGACTGCCCGTTGGGCGGGCGCCAACACCCGCCCACCTCTGCCGCGGCATTTTGCGTTCCCATCGACGAGGAGGACGCAGAGGGGGTGCACGCACTCGCCATGTGTGCGTTGTTCCAGCAGGCGGCGGATGACGGAGCGGAGGCCTTCGCGCGTGCGGCGGCCGCGTACGGGCCGCCCGCGGTGCTTTCTGCGGGAGCGGTGGGCGGCATTGACGTGTCCGCCTACGGCTTCACCGTGGGGCAGCAGCCGGAGTCCGAGGGGGACGACATTCTCCGCAGGCTCGACGATCTTGCCGCGGAGGTTCACTCCGCGGCCAACCCACAGGTGCATTACACTCACGCATCTTTCCCGCCTCCTGCCGGTGACGGCAAGGGGGCTTCGGCTCTGGTGTGCGTGCCCGCCGCAGCGGTGGCCACACCAGAGGAGCAGGTTCCGGCAGGTGGTGCGGCGGCATCGGCATCCGCCGTGCCGGCCCCTGCTATGCCTGTCTCGCAGGGAGAAGATGTGAAGCCCGCGCCACTTCAATCGGCGCGGGTGACCACCACAGCGGACGCGGACGGTGAGTTCGCTGGGTTCGTTCAGACCGTGAACCACGCCGCCATCGGACAGGTTGATCTCACGGGGTACGACACGGACGATTACGAGGACCTCGCTGACGGCAGCTTCGTCGTGAAGCCGCGGGCCTCGGCCATCTCGGCAAATCACTCGTCAACGCCCGCGGCCCAAGCACCTCACTCTGGTGGTGCTCTGGAGGATTGGCGTGAGGGTGCTCCCCGCAGCTACGGCTGTGGAAAGCCTCCGTGGGGCTTCCCCGCCCACGCGGGCTTGTGGGGGATGCCCTTCCTTCTCTCTTTCATTCTCTTGATCTCTGTCATGGGAGTAGGAGCAGCCACCTACACGGTGGCCAACGACGTCGACCCTGTGCAGGTATCGGGTCGGGCTGCGCTGCAGCCTGTGCTGTGCAGGAGCGAGGAGTCACCGCTTGACACGGTGCCATGTGCCATCCCGCCTCGTCGCCACCGGCGGGTGCAGCGGCGGCAGGGCCTCTACATGGCTCCGGTGCCGTGGAATCCCGGACCGCCGCCACCTGGCATCTTATTTGAGGGCGGTCCTCCGTTGTCGCCGGCATCGTCTTCGGATGACGAGGCGCCACCTTCGGGCAGCACTTGGCAGCACCCTGGTGCGGTGCAGCCTCCCGTGATCGACGGATCAACAACACCGACTCCGTCAAATTCTCTGGCGAATGATTTCTCAGTGACCGACACCTTGCACTTTGGCAGCCCTGTGTTACTCCGCCGTGCTACGGCGGACTACTACAGTGCTCGTTGTGGTGGCGGTGCTCCTCTGGCCATTGACCCCGAGTAGTTATGTTTCTGGTTCTGGCAGTACACCACTTTCATGGTGGTGTGCTGAGATGTACTTTGACCTCAACACGGTCTTCAATCTGGTTTATGCTTTTGCTTTGACAACTTTGAACTCTTCAATCTGACTTGCTGACACAGTGCCTTTCAGTAGTTTGGCAGGACCTATATGCCTGTATGTTTCTGCACTTGTGCCGGCTAGAGGGTTTCAATTTGTGTATCAGAATTGCACAGTTGAATTAGCAGTTAGGTTTGTCACCCTAGCTCCTACCCTAACTATCTTAACATTCTGACTCTCCTAGACAGTCACCACCCACAGTGCTGGGGTGGTGTGCTGGAATCTGTATAGGCAGCCCTGACTGGGAGTCCCGGTGCAGGCCCCTATGACAGACCCCTAGGACCAACACTGGACCGCTGACTGATCTATAGGTTCGTGCTGTGACACACGCTGTGTCACAGGTAGGCTAGTATCCGAGACCGTTGCGAGACCGTTCCGGGTATATCTAGCTTAGGGTTTATTATCTTATGAGAGTTTATCCATACAGTTCGGGACCCTCTGATATCTAGTGAACTAGGATATTCCGGTATGTTTTACACAAGCATCTTATTGGTATTAACAATTCACATAACCTGTTTGGTTGTGACTGTTTGTTTTAGCTCGGCAAGAGATCAGAATAACACAGTAGGATTTGTGGGCCAAGTGCCCTTAACTTTATCTGCTGACACTGACTTCTCTGTGACAGTCCCCACTCTCCTGTACGGAGGTGGTGTGCTGAGATCTGGGTATCTAGGACCTAGCAGGCAACCCTGACAGGCAGGCCCCTGACCCCTGCCTCGATTCCGTCCAGAGGTAGAGACTGTGACATCTATGTCACTGGTCAGTAGTTTAGTCTCCGACACGTGCCGCTCCGACCGTTCCGACCGAGCGAGGTTTTAGGTTTCAACTCTCAGTTATGTTTTTATCACTTAAGCTATATTCAGTTTCCGTTCTTACCGATGTATTCTGAACTTATACATCGGAGATATACCCGCAGTATATCGGTATCCGTTGTTGTCGCCTTGATGCCACAATTCGTGCATGCTGTGACTCTTGACACATCAACGCCCACACTCACCACGACCGGACACAAGCATATACGCAGTCTGCGAGATCACCTCCAGCTCTTTAGCCCTTTAGTCCATCGCCGTTTCTCGTGTGGCTCATGCCTTCTCTGCTGGCAATTTCAGCCATACGTTAGCTTTCTTAAGTTTCTTCTACGACGTCGAAAGAGTGCCAAAGTTGCCGGGTGAGCTCGGCGAGAGTGGTGATACAACGCGTGCGTTCTGCATCTAGCAAATCCCCCGCCCGGCGCCATGTTTGTCAAAATCCGCCGGGATTCAGAGCTGTGTGCGATACAGTACTAACAAATAGTGATCTGCCAAGTTTAAACACATGAAAAGTCGCATTAGTATAGTGGTTAGTATCCCTGACTGTCACTCAGGAGACCTGGGTTCGATTCCCAGATGCGGCGGCAGGGTTCTCGTGGTGTAGTTGGTTATCACGCAAGTCTAACACACTTGAGGTCTCCAGTTCGAGCCTGGACGAGAATACAATGTCGGCGGCGATAGCTCAGTTGGGAGAGCGCCAGACTGAAGATCTGGAGGTCCCCAGTTCGATCCTGGGTTGCCGCATTGTACAACACCCTTTGAGCGGAGAATTTCAATTTTATCATATTGACAGCTCTACTCTTGACGCATCATCATCACCTGTAGGCATAGGCAATAACCTCCGATGATGCCGGCCTAGAGCCAGGCTCTAATGGCGGAGAACGAAGCCATACAGTAGCCACGACCGATGTATTCACATCAGGCGCAGGCAGTGCGAGCAGAATATCTTCCGCAGGGGGGGGGGTGTCGGTGGAATCAGGCAGGAACCGTACAGATGGAAATTATCGCTTCGTATATTTATCGGTGGCATATACGATACAGTACAGTATACAATATACATATCACTATATTCATACTCATATCCTTAGAGCTGTCAATATGATAAAATTTTCCACGCAAAGGGTGTTGTACAATGCGGCAACCCAGGATCGAACTGGGGACCTCCAGATCTTCAGTCTGGCGCTCTCCCAACTGAGCTATCGCCGCCGACATATTCTCGTCCAGGCTCGAACTGGAGACCTCAAGTGTGTTAGACTTGCGTGATAACCAACTACACCACGAGAACCCTGCCGCCGCATCTGGGAATCGAACCCAGGTCTCCTGAGTGACAGTCAGGGATACTAACCACTATACTAATGCGACTTTTCATGTGTATAAACTTGGCAGATCACTATTTGTTAGTACCGTATCGCACACAGCTCTGAATCCCGGCGGATTTTCACAAACATGGCACCGGGCGGGGGTTTGCTAGATGCAGAACGCACGCGCGCTGCTGTGTCACATGTTTGCAGCACTCTGTTCTCTCGCCGAGCTCACTCGGTAATAACCTTGCTCCTTGGCTCCATGAATCTTGCGACTTGCAACCACCGGGACCGGCGAGATTTTCCGCAAGTCGCAACCCTGTCTCGCCCAGCGCACCGAAGGTTCTATCTATCGAGCGTGTGCGTGATGCGAGTGGAGGGCGAGTCGGAGCCCCCCCGCCAAACGGGAGCGGAAGCAGTGCGCGTGCCGATGAATAATGCCGAGATTAAAAACGCACATTCGGTGCGTCGCGCCGGCTGGCGCTGGCGATGGCGCTGGCATGGGAGCGCATGCGTATACCACAGCGATTTTCTTCTACCCTTTTCAATTTCATGCCGATGCGTTGCGTCGCCCTTTATGCATCACAGTTCACCAGTCAGTGTAGTGTCATAAGGAGTTAAAGATTGTAGACTCCTTCGTCACGCACGCGACGGGGTTTCGTCGGACGCCTCAAGAAGGATGCATATATCCTCACCAGACAAGCTCTCTCACTAGTCAATAGATGGCCATACAGGCCGGTGCAACTCTTCCTTGGTTGGCTGTAGTAAAGTGGCCTTAGCGACGGGGCTCGTCCTTACTTAACCAACACGTAAACTCCGAGAAGAACTTGATAAAGCCTGCTGTGGGGCGAAATTTGTGGGTTTGTCACTACCCACGTCCACTTCACATCTTAAGTTTGTTTTCCTGGCCTTCACCTCGGGGCCTCTCCCTCTTCCCTACTTCACCGCAGTGTTCCAGAGCCTCACAAATGTAGTGAGCAAGTGTTGCGGTACCTGGTCTGCTGTCGGTGCACCGTGCTCAGGGGACTGCACGTTGAGGCTAATTTATCAACATGATTACCACCACGCTCATCGCAACGCTCTCGGGCACGCGAACGCGCACCTGGTCTGCACTACGAGCTACTTCCTGGGCACATCACCAAACCCGCAGATGCCCTCAATCGACAACCCGCGCTCTCCGAGCCGGCAGGTGTTTGCAACTTCGATGGTTTCCGCCTGCTGCTCTCGCTATGTCGTCGAGGACGGCGTTTCATATGAAGCGCGCAATCTCTTCTCATTGCCCAGCGCGCAGTTCGTGCTGGCGCGCCCGAACGTTTCGACCCTTCCGCGACTCCTTCGACGGTGCATATGTCTACAGCCACAACTTCAAGAGCTGTTCAATCCGCGTCTTTATTCCTAGGGGTACCTGGCATGCAAATTATGCTTCGATCGCTTCGGAATCCCATCGCTTCACGCTACTGCCAGTACCTCTTGGACGGAGCAACAATAGCCCGCGCGCCCTATAGCCCGCGCGCCCTATAGCCTGCGCGCCCTGGGCACCGCTCAAGGGAAGCGCGGCCCACGCCTGCCTTGCCAGCACGCTCACCCCTGGCATACCCCTTCTTCCAGGTGGCAGTGCAGTTTGCGCGGTGCCGGTGGCCGCCCGAGATCCCATCAGGTTTCGCCCCGCCCTCGTGTTGGCCCTGCTTGCCCGTCCCCCCGTCTCCGCTTCACTACGCCGAAAATTTCGGGCGTCTGGCTGGCACCAGCTCAACCCGCGGCGTCTCGAGAGCGCCCCGTGCAACTTGAAAAGCCAACGTCGATCAGCCGCGCTCTGGGTCGGACTCTTCGCATGCGCGAGGGTGGGCTCTTTCCTTCGCCACACTCTCGAGCTCGCAGGGCCCAGGTCAATAGCTGCGACAGCGAAACGTAGCGCGAGTCGAGTCGTCTTGAGCTCCGATGAGTACTTGTGTGAGAGGCGGGCTCTCCTCGCGCAGGCCTTTGCCGCTGCCGCCACTCCTCAGCCTGCTCTGCCGCAAGTGACATCATCGCACGACCATTGGGAGGGTTTGAACGAATGGCGCGCGCGGGGCACGGACCTGCGCTTGGGTTTTGGAGCCCACGGTCCGCCATTACCTTCATCCCTACCTTCCCCCCCTTGCCTCTCCCTCCGCAGAGACACACTGCCAGGCGCCGCGCTCGCGCGCGCTCCTCCCCAGTCCTGTGCGGAGGCGGGTTGAGCAGTTCCAAACGCGGACGTCGACTGTCGCTTATTGCAGCCCACCGTGTGATGGCTGCCCTTTGGCGAGTTTGCTGCATGTTCGCAAGAGACTAGCGACGTTGGATGGCTTTGCATGCTCGGAGGCCGATGCGGTTCTGCTTGAGCAAGATCGCGTCTCCTCGCAGACTCGGGCTGCGGTTTGCCCTTCCGCCGCCGCCGTAAAGCTGTAAAGCTGATCCTGCATATTGCATGTTGCATATTTTACAGGGCGGCACTTTGAGTCTGTCGGTGGCGACTGCGGTGCCAGGTCCCGAGCCGCTTCCCGACGCCGAGGGCGTTCACCGGGAGCTTCCGGCGGACTCCCTTGCCGGCTGCGGGTCAGTTAGCCCCTGCAACGGCCGAAGCTGTGACGGCAGCTTTCACGGTGGTAGCACGAGTGGTGGTGGTCACTGGAGTGCTGGGGCAGTGTGACTTCTTGAAGCAGAGGTGATACTGGCGGCGGTGTCTGTCATGGTGCCGGTGGGAGTGGTGGTGGTGGAAACAGTGATGAGGGTGCCAGTGGTTGTATTGCCGGCAGCTGTCGTGAAGGTAGTGGCTGTGATAATCAAGGTAACACCTGTGCTTGAGGTGCCGCGGCAAGCGCCGAGAGGGTGGCTGTAGGGCACATCAACGTGACAAGGCTTTGGAGAGAACCGCGAGCAGGCTCGGGGCTCACCTGCAGGAGGGGTGCGCGGGCTGCAGGAGGGCGGTGCTGCTCACGGAGACTCCGTTGGAGAAAGCCATTTTGACGCATGCCACATTTGCAGCATTCCTGGAGGGTCGCCTCACAATCGGTGCGCTGAGTCGTGATTTGCCCTCGCTCTGTGTGGGGAGTGAGAGCCGTCGGTGCGCTGAGGCGGTGTTCCCTCCAAGCATGTCACCGTCAGAAGCTCTGTGCGCGCGCAAGCCGCGAGCCGCACTCTCTTGTAGGGCGCGCCGGCAAAGCTGTGCCGGCAAAGCGCGGGAGCACTGCCCTCCGCGGAGAGCTGCCTCACCTGGTCACGGCAAATATCTGACGGGGCCGGCTTCCTCCAGGTTCTGCGGCGGCGCCAGATCGACCGTCGCGGCCGGCGAATCCGGTGATGGTGCCTGCAAGGGAGGTGCGCTCGCAGTGCTGCACTACTTTTTGTGTATTTGGGTCGACGGTGGCGATGAGGCACGTGTGTTGGGATCTTCTTTATGACGACGGCGCGGAGCCTCCACCTGCTGCTTGACGCTCCCTGGTGCCAAAGTTGCCTGTCCAGAGCCCAGGAGGGTGACCCCCTCACGGACCAAAATTCATTGTTGTTATTTCTTTAGGTTGCGACAGGGGAAGGTGGGTGTGGGGTATGGTGGAGTGGACTGGGGGGCCTCAGGTGCCCCACTTCAAGGACTCGCCTCTGCCGCTGAATGCGTATCTCCTGCACAACCTGGCCCACATCGAGCTGAACGCCATTGATCTTGCCTGGGACACTGTTGTCCGCTACTCCACTCTTCACCCCACTCTGCCC
>LGRX02031428.1:0-39401 GCA_001247695.2 Cymbomonas tetramitiformis
TGATAGAACAGGTGAAAATGTGTATATATATTCGTGAAGATATATAACAATATCATTGAAACAGGGACTCAGAAGGCAGTGGCTGGGGAAACCGGTGATACAAAACTGATAGAAGAATTACGGGAGTGAGTTTTCTAGCAGGTGAGTGTCATACGGTGACACACGACCAGTGACACACGCAGCAAGGGGTGATGCTAGGAGGAGCTGGACCCCCATACAGTGGGGGGGAATTTCAGCCTCCCCGTGACACCACCTCACCCCGAAGGTGTGAGTGGCCATGCAAGAGCAAGGAAAACCCTAAGCCCTAACCCAATGTCAATTTAGTGTCCAGGCCGAGGGGGCCTTTTCCAACCCAGCTAGAAGCACATCCGTGCATGGGCGCTGCCTAGGCATCCAAGAGACATATAAACAGGCTAGGCGGGCTAGTCCCGCTCTACGGTCTTTTTGGTGTTGGCGCTGGTGACGATCGAAGGAATCCATGGAGTCTCTCGGAAAGCCGGCCAATCGAAGTCTTCCTCCTCAGTGAAGCCATGAAGGGCGGCGTCGTCATCGGGGACCTCGGGTACCTCGTCGGGGTCAGAGCATGCCAAGTACAGAGCCGGCTGAGTAAGCGGTGGCTCCGCAGACGGCACCACCGGCTCGCCAGCCGTAGATGCGGATAACGGAGCGAGC
Organism: Cymbomonas tetramitiformis; assembly: GCA_001247695.2. Lineage (NCBI taxonomy): Eukaryota > Viridiplantae > Chlorophyta > Pyramimonadophyceae > Pyramimonadales > Pyramimonadaceae > Cymbomonas > Cymbomonas tetramitiformis. The sequence goes on from LGRX02031428.1 coordinate 673, forward strand.
TGTGGTGACGGGTCGATCACGGGGGAACACACTATTCGATGAAAATGATATTATCATATGTCATTTTTGGATTTATATATATTTCAAAAAAATCAGGGTTTAGTGATATTTATGCGCGAAATAGGGATACATAAAGGCAACACGGTAGAAAAGTGCAGTATGCGTACAATGAAAACACCGAAATATGCATACATGTATCATTCTTTATTCAAATGTTTACGAGTAGAGTACTTTTCACCCTATACCGTCGAGGCATGACTGATACTATCAGTCAGGGCGGTCGACAAATCCTACTATTTTATTCATCATTCTCATCTTCCTCATCTGCATCATTCTCTTCTTCCTCAGATTCGGCAGTGGCCGCTTCCTTGCCCTTCGCCGTCGGTTCGCTCTTCTGTTTTGGCTTCGTCTCGGCATCCTGATCGGGCTCGTTGTCGAAATTGATCAGCCGTTGCTGCGCAGAGCTGACCATGAACTGGTCGTGGTCGAAGCCGATCGCGTTCATACCACACCTCATGGCGGCCATGGACGTCGAGCCGACGCCGCAGCAAGCGTCGAGAATCCAGTTGAGTGGATGGCCGTTCTCATCCATCTTGCCCGGATTGTCACCGAGCATGTGGCACTGGATCAGCTCCATCAACAGAGCTTGGGGTTTCTGATGGTTATTCACGGCTTTGTTGTCGCGTTTGAACATCTGGTGCACAACCGGGAAGCCGCGCAAAAGTGACGCGCGGCTCACACGTTCACCTTCTCCAGTATCAAAGTTGAACATCCACTCCGGCTTTTTAGTAGACTCCCCCTGGGCATCGCTCTTTACATGGTACCCCAGGACGCCACATTCAACGTCATTGTAGCGCACGGTCCTGTTGGGGTTCATGTTCACGTTCTGCTTGTGCCAGAAGAACCGCTCCGCGCGGCCGGAGCAGTAATTGTCAATCACCTCCAGGAAATCGCTTTGTTGGACGAAACCGCAAAAGATAGCGATAGTCCATGCCGGGGCGGTGGTCTTGGCGTTGAAAGACTCCAGGAACGGTTGCACCTCCTCCTTGGTCATCGCGTCGGGAGTCTTCTCCTTGTCAAGGGCGTAATTGCAGTCGATGATCGTCCCCGTGAAGGGCAGCCTCGGGACGTCCTTCATATCGCTCATGCTGCCCTTGACGATCTTCCAACGAGGGAACATCGGCACGTTCGTCTCATGTGTGGGCTCGTCCTCCTCAAGGCCTGCCTCTCCTGGAACCTTAAGCTCCGGCCCCTCGGTCCGCGCCTCCCGATAGAGTTTGATGTCGACTTTCACCTCGACCTGTTGCAAGCCTAGGATGTGCCCCGCGCGTGGCGCCTGCGCTTCTTGGAGATTCGCCCGCGCGTTCTCGACGTAATTCAAGATCGCGTGCGGAACTTCCCCAGACCCCCCCCCGGCGCGCTCCCCCCTGAGTTGAAGGTAAGCAGCCGATCAACGACTCGATTTTCTCTTGGGAGCTCCAGTAGGGGGTGAACTCGGCCTTGAATGCGTCCCAGGTTTGCAATCCCGCCGCGGACACCAAGTGCTTCTGCACCATGCGTTCCTTCTTGAACTGGCTTATCATCAGGCCCCCCTCTTTTACTGACAACTCCTTGTTGAATAATCAGGCGCAGATACGTGTCCACCTTGTCGAACTCCGCCTCCCCCGCCAAGCCGCCCAAGTTAATCCAGAACGTCATACCCATGGATTTGGCATTGTGGAGAAACTGAGCTTCTTCCACCAAAATGCCTGCCCCTTTAGACGAGCCCGCTCCGTGGTCCCCGCCTCCTCGTTGCACCTCGTCTTCCATCTGCAAGTAAAAAAAACATTTTTAGAATGTCTTAAAATATAGAAAAGGATGCTTTGGGGGGGTAAACACTGTTTGAAGCAAAAGTAAAAAGTAATTTACCTGTCGGTTGGAGGTGCCTTTTTTGCCAGCTTTCTTGGCGGGTCCCTTAGCGGGCGAAGATGAGGCCTTGCGCTTTTTGGTCTTCGAAGCCAAAGGGTTTTTCATGCCCTTCAGGTCAAACCTTCTGTAAGCCTCCATGATCTTAACGCAGAGGTCCCACGTCTGCGGCCGGAAATTGGCAATTGTCCAGTGCATGAAGTAGTGGTTGATTTGCACGCCGCCGAACACAGAATGCTTGGACATCGCTACTTCCTTCACATGCGTCTCCATCGACTGGTTCAAGTGAGACATTACGGGGTACCAACTTGTGACCCGATCGAGGTGAGCGTTGATGTCATCCTCCAGCGTCTTCACCGTCACGTCTGCCTCAGGGAGGGTCTCAAGGTCTCCCTCGCGCTCAGACGTCTCCACATCCTCGATGTACTGGAATCCCTTGGGATATTTCTCGATATCCGGGACTGCAAATCCATGCTCTGATTCGAACTCCGCCATTTTTTGCACCAGCCCTCCGACCTCGTAATACCCAGGTTGATAAGAGGTACCCTCTTCGGTGTCCTCGGGGACACCGGCGACGAACTCGGAGATCAACGCATCTCGGTAAACCTTGTACACGACCCCATTCTTTTCGAAAAGGGTCGAACGAAGCCCTTGCATGAACTGAGTGTGGTCTTTGCCTTTCGTCTTCTGGTCGATTTGGTTCTGCATCTCGCCTAAGAACCGAATCATGTCAGGCGTGAGACCGATGTAGATCTTGCTCTCGAAGAACTGGAAAGCTATCTCCAACGGGATTTCCTCGTGACACTCGTCGGTGGCTTGATAACAGTGCTGGTGCCCAAAAACCTTGCCTCTGTATTTTCCCGCGAGAGCTTTTTTTATGGGGAATTCGGCACGGGTTTTGACATCGTCGATCGCAACAAGACCCGCATTGAAAGGGGCCCACGGGTTCTCCTTCCTGCTGTTCTTGATCTCGTTCACCCAGCCCCTCTCTTGATCCCGGCAGGCCTCGTACCCCGTCGCGTGGTACAGGCATCCAATGGGGAGACGAAACACACTCCCTTGCTCCGCCGCCTCGTCGGTCGACATCGGGTTCGGCCACCGGTGCTCCATCTCGATTTGCCTGCACAGCTTTGCTTTCTCCTCAAAATCCATCTTTGCTGCATGCTCCACTGTTAGCTTAGCGTGCCACCCATGTGCAGCCACCTCGGCTGCCTTCCTTGCCTCAGATGGGGTGGCCACTTGAGACATATCCACATTGGTGCCCGCTCCAGTAAAAGCTCTGGAGCCACTAGGTCCTTGAAGGGCGCGTTCGGCAGCACGCTGCACATCCGTTCTCCTGGCAGCCTGGGACAAGACGAAACTGTTCATTAGCTAATGAAAGCCTTCCGCCCCGGTCAGGGCTCAGGGCGCGCGGTTCGAGGCGGAAGGCGTTCATTAGCTAATGAACGCCTTCCGCCCCGGTCAGGGCTCAGGGCGCGCGGTTCGAGGCGGAAGGCGTTCATTAGCTAATGAACGCTTTCCGCCCCGGTCCAGGCGCAGGGCGCGCGTTTCGGGGCCGAAAGCGTTCATTAGCTAATGAACACTTTCCGCCCCGGTCCAGGCGCAGGGCGCGCGTTTCGGGGCCGAAAGCGTTCATTAGCTAATGAACGCTTTCCGCCCCGGTCAGGGCTCAGGGCGCGCGTTTCGGGGCCGAAAGCGTTCATTAGCTAATGAACGCTTTCCGCCCCGGTCAGGGCGCAGGGCGCGCGTTTCGGGGCCGAAAGCGTTCATTAGCTAATGAACGCTTTCCGCCCCGGTCCAGGCGCAGGGCATGAAAGGGACGTACCGAAGCCTCTACAAATGGTACCTCGCCAGCAAGTCCGAGGTCATCGATCACTGCCGCTGGTCTCCTGCTTTGCCAGAAAGGAGCTGTAATCGACGCTTTCCACGCCTGGTTTACATAGCTCGCTAGATAGAATTCTTTGCTTTTATTTTCGTCTGCTGCTCTAGTTTTCAAACTTTGAAAAGCCAACAGCCGATTTGTGTGCTTTGGAAGGCTCAAGGCTTCCTCAAAGTTTGCGCTGTCTAATTCGATCACAGTAAGCTTTCTGTTTCTGTACGCGACGAAATACAGAATTGGAGTCTCGTTCTCAATGATACTGTACGCTACGCGTTTCTCAGGAACGAGGCTACCCCCGGTTACAGTCGAAGAGGTAAATTTAGGAAAACTAAAAATTATTTCTTCATTTTGCTCGGAAGGGTCCTCAGAGTGAATCAGTAATTGCAGACTGTCCGAAGGATCGTCGGCTTCAAGGGTTCTAACAATGCTCCACTTGTTACCAAGATAGAGCTGGAAAATATGTTGAGCCCTCAGTGCTTGAAATGTTTCGAGTGTCGCCATTGCGAAATGAGAGAAATTGGCTGTCAACTGTGAAAGGGGTGTGTGTGAAAGAACTTTGAAAAAGTGATGTAACTTTAGCACAATAATAAAAGTCATTTCTGGCGGCTAAAAATGACATGTCGAATATCGATGTCAATTTTAATCAAAAATGACATGCGCTGTCGCTTTTTGATTCGGTCTGTTCAGATCAAGGATATGATTTTAAGATATCCTGGTGTCATTTGCGCTGAAATCGAGGATCGATCGATTCAGTAAGATAGAAATTCTTGGTTGACTCGCAAGTCTATATCATTTTTAGAACGTAAAAAACGGCTTCATAAGCTAATGACGGCTAATTTTGACGAAAATATGTTTTCTATTCCTTTCGATGAAGGTTGCGAGATTATCTGCAAACCGTGCCCGGGAATAGTTATTGAAGATTCCATGGAAATAGGGGCTGACTTTTTCAATCATGAGCCAATTCCAAGCACAGCCCCAAGCGCGAATACGCAATTGGTTCTTTGGAACGCGCCTTTGACGTGTAGATCGGAAGTTAGCTCTAATTCTTCACGCGTTTCCGGGTCACGCGCTTTGCGCGAAATTGACTTACAAGAGATAAAAAGCAGACTTGATACAGAATTTTCAGAGACAAGTTTGGACTTGAGGAATGAAGACCCTCTTGTTTGTTTAAATGGTGAAGTAAACAAGCAGATTGTCGTGCGCAAACCGTACGAATCCGACATACGCAAGAAACAATATACGGGCGTAATTAGTATTAAGCAGCGACGTTTGCAGGCTGACAGTATATCAATGGCAGAAACAATTAAGTGCAATTGCAAGTCGCACTGCTGTCTATCTTTCTCATCCGCAGATATTCAGTCTTTTCGCGAAAATATTTTCAGTATGTCGCAAAAAGATAGAAAGGAATACTTCATCAAAGACTTGCTAAAAAACAGCTTTCGATCTGAGGACAAGTTCGACTTCAAATACTTTTTGGGCAAGAAGCAGGTATGTTTATTTTTGAACTCGTTCATTAGCTAATGAACGGCCTCTGGCCAAAGCGCGACTCACAATTAGACACTTTGGCTGCGGGAACCGTTCATTAGCTAATGAACGGCCTCTGGCCAAAGCGCGACTCACAATTAGACACTTTGGCTGCGGGAACCGTTCATTAGCTAATGAACGGCCTCTGGCCAAAGCGCGACTCACAATTAGACACTTTGGCTGCGGGAACCGTTCATTAGCTAATGAACGGCCTCTGGCCAAAGCGCGACTCACAATTAGACACTTTGGCTGCGGGAACCGTTCATTAGCTAATGAACGGCCTCTGGCCAAAGCGCGACTCACAATTAGACACTTTGGCTGCGGGAACCGTTCATTAGCTAATGAACGGCCTCTGGCCAAAGCGCGACTCACAATTAGACACTTTGGCTGCGGGAACCGTTCATTAGCTAATGAACGGCCTCTGGCCAAAGCGCGACTCACAATTAGACACTTTGGCTGCGGGAACCGTTCATTAGCTAATGAACGGCCTCTGGCCAAAGCGAAATTTTTCTTGGACCTTGTGATAGATTGTGTAATGTCATCACAGGAATGTGGAATATTGTATCATAAATTTCTAAATAAATTTCTTAAAGTACATTCGCGACGCGTTGGTCGAGTTGGTACGGCGCTAGGCTATGAACCTCGCACTCGTGGGTTCGATTCCCACTGAGGGTCTAGGTTGCGCAGATTTAAGGCGTGGTTTGGAGAGTGCTGACGAGCATGCGACGGCCGTCCCGCCTGCAGACGTGCAGTGTTGGGGGTGTCTCCCAAGCGTCTTAAATTGGCATGACCTACCAAAACCCTTATGCATTTTCTAGATAATGTGTTATTAATTTTTGAGTGACGGTTTTTTTTTGTAACAGGTGTGCTTTAAGTTCTACTATATGGCTTACGGCATCAGCTACGGGTATCTTCACGACTGTCGGACACGCGTGCTCGAGGGCCGACACACGTTTGTTCATGGATTGACGTACGAGGAGGACAACCGCAAGATTTCTCTGAAACGCGAGTCGGTCGTCGCCTGGCTCAAGAAATACGCCGACGAATACGGACAACACCAACCTGACAAAGAACCGATTCATCTTTCGGATGGATTGACCATCGAAGAGCTGTGGGACGAGTACAACGAGGGCTTGCAAGAGAATGAGGAGAGGAAAAAATGCTCTCTCAGTTACTTCTACAAAATATTTGACGAAGATTGCAGGAAGTGGCTCAAGATTCCATCGACGAACCGATTTTCTCAGTGCGATGTTTGCGCGTCCTTCAAGTTATTGAAGGAAGGCTTAACCAAATCTCAAAAAGGTGAATATTCATGAATAGCTTTGTGATGTGTTTATATGCTTATGTAATTTGTTCACTGACCCAAATTTGTGTATCTTGCACAGCGCAATACAACGGGCCTCTCAACAAACATCATGCAATCGCACGAGCGGAGCGCCAGAAGTTCTACAAACATGGTCGTAAAGCGAATATGACCAAGAGCATTACCATGAACAAAACTTGGCATAAGTATGCCTCGGTGATCATCGATGGCATGACGCAGTGGACCACCCGACTGCCACACTTTCGACGTATCCCTAAACATCTGGACTCTAAGGACTTCCTTGACGTGCACAACATGGGGAGCATGATCGAGAACGTGGGCCGCTTTATGGATTTCAACTACGCCAACTTCAAGGACGATGCGAACTTCCTTGTCAACGTTTTGCACCGGGATATCCTCCGCATTCAAGAGCATCGACGCAACGGGGACGGGGAAAATTCATACCCGATGCCGGAAGTATTGTATGTACAGCTTGACAATGTGAGCACCAACAAGAGCAAGTTGATGTTGGCATACGCAGCTTGGCTGGTGCACACGGACGTCTTTCGCAAGGTGAAACTCAACTTTCTGTTGGTGGGACATACGCACGAGAACATTGACCAGATGTTTTCACGCTTCTCCGTGCGTCTACGACGCAAGCAAGCTTGGACGCTCGACGAGATGATAGAGGTCGCACAAGAATGCTTTACGGATGGTGTAACGTGCGAGCACACCGAGAAGATCTTCGACTTCAGCTCTTGGTTTGATGGTCACGTCTTCGATTGCCACAATATTTTGGCACAGCAGGCTTTCAAGTTCAAGAAGAACGAGCACGGCGAAGTGGGCATGCAGTACAAACAGTATTCCATTTCACCCAAATGGTTACCCGAGACTCCATTGCCAAAGCTTGTTTCTACACCCCCTGTCACGGGGCCTGGATACATCAAGCCGATTCCTTTTACCGAAGAAGGCATCGAAAAGCTTGAGCATACCTTACAGGCGTTGAAGGACATTTTGGGCACAAAGCTCACGGAGGTGCACGAAAAGTTTTGGCGCGAGGATGTCATCGAGAAACAGCGCCACCTAACTGCTGGTGGAGAATGTCAAGCGCCCGCGATACCCTTCCAGCATCCCGAGAAAATCGCCATCGAGCGCAATACCACCTTGGTTCGACTGATAGAGGCGCCCGCGTTGGCGATAGAAGCTGCCGAGGCTGCCGCCGTCCCCGCTATACCGGTGCGCATCCAACGCCGAATTGATCGAGCGCCGATAGAAGTGTACAACGGTAAACGGAAACACCAAGGTCGAGCCCAAAAGCGAGCAGAGCAGTACGTGGACAACGCCCAGTGGGAGGTCACCTACGGCCAGATGACAGTCGGCAGCTTTGCAGTGGCTCTCGCGGTGGAATCTGAAAACGACAAGTTCGCGTTCCGCGTACAACTGAAGCGAAGCGAATGGTCGGATCCGTTGTACTTGGTGAAGGTGGAGGCGCGCTATCCGTCAACTCAACAGCTGCTATATCGCTATTTCCAACCCAAAAAGCACACCGACACCAAGAAGAAGCACCTCGGCAAGCAGCTTGCGAGTCACCCAGGAGCTTTCGCAGCGCCACCGGGGCACCGACCGTCTACCGAGACTTTCGATAAGAATGAAATAGTGCTGGCATGGAATGTGGATGCGAATGACCCCGAACGGAGTATACCGAACGAGCAATACGCGCAGATAGTCGTCGCTTTGCTTGCACAACAATCCAAACGCACGCGCAAGGACCTAGGTGACTTGAATGAATCGGATGATTCCGATGAAGACGAAGCTTTTGATAATTGCGTAGCGGTAGCGGTAGCACCTGAAGTGGACGCGTAAAGCAAGACGAAAAAAAAACATGTAAATAATATGTGTATAACGTGTATATAGATTCTGAGTCAAAAGTTCTGTGTGTTTTCACTCCTCCTAGATTTCGAAAAAGTGCATTTGACCTCAATTTTGTACCATAAAAACCATTAAATCTAATGCACAACCTGCACTTGCATGTTCTTGACTGTTAAAATGCGGCTTTTTAAGCCTATCATGAGGTAAATAAGGCAATATCATTTTCACATGAGAATATCATTTTCATCGAATAGTGTGTTGGGGCAACGAACGCCATGATTGCCACGTCCGCCGGGGTGTCAGACTGGGGGGCTGGCACCACCGGAGGGCCGTGGGCAGGGCAATCCGTCGCCCGGAATGCCGCGATGGCAGCAGCGAAGTCTGGGGGCGGGGGCCGCTTCCCAGCGGGGAGCGCGGTGTCGGGCGCGCGCCCACTGCCAAATGCCTCCTTACTCATGTAAGGGCAGCATCCACGGGTGTCGGGGTGTGCATCGGTGACACCCCACATGCGGAAGCAAAGAATGCAGGGGTACCCGACACCTACCCAGCGCCTCACCATGGCGCCAACGGGTTCCGCCTTCCACTCACCGACGGGTACGGTGGTGTAGGCGGGTTTACGGTCAAAGGATACGGAGTTGAGGGACGGTTTCTTCTCACGCCCACCACCACCACCACCACCAGAAGGCACGGTGTAGCCGGTGTCCTTCACAGGGGTGGCGAAGTCGAGCTCCTCGCGCCATACCGTGCGGATCCGCAGGCAGAGCGTGGAGAATGAGTAAGGTGCACCACCTCGTAAATCGCGGATGACGTTGACGTACAAGGGGGTGATGTACGGAGATTGCTTGGCCGAGCTGGTGAGGATGTGCCAAAGGTCCTTCACCCGCTTGGCCTCGCTGTAGTCGGGGTTGATCCTGGCGTGCTTGTCACCAAGAGTACGGATAGCCGTAAGCTGCGGCGATGGGTCGTCGGGCTCGTTGATGATGATTGAGCGCATCTTAACCCAAAAACGGTCGGAGTCGGAATCGGGGACCCCCTCGACCTCGTAGCGGAGGCGTTGTAAGATGTAACGGCCGTCCCCAGGGTGGGAACGAGCCGCCTCTGTGTATAGTGCCAGAGCCGTACCACGAAGAACGATGGGGAGGACGGTGAAAATGATCTCGTTGAGCACCACGTGGTAGTAATCGTAGTCGTGCTCAAGGTCGAGAAGCTTGGAGAACTCGGGGAAGGACACGGGGTACAGAACATGTCGAAAGGCCGCAACCAAGGCGTTGAAGTCGGTGTCAGCAGTCTCGGTGTCGAGGGTATAGCCATGCTTAGGGTTGTAGCCTCCAGGCCGTAAAACCGCGATGATGTCGGCGGAGTACGTGAAGGCGTACGATAGTTGTTCCAAATACTCTTCTTCCCGGCCTTCCTCCACCGGGGTGGAGACAAGGACTGACGGGTCGTTGAAGAACTCGGACGGCAGCGGAGACGGCCGCAGTGATGATGGACGCGAACGCAAAGAAGCGGTCGACACAATTCTTCTCGGGCGTGTCGGACCCGGCGTAGCACCGCCGGAGTCCACGGGTGACGGTGATGGCGTGGCACTAGCCCGCCTTGCTGAACGGAGGGCCTCAGCGAGCCCGATCTGGCGTTGTTGAGACATGTCGGGTAAAAAATAATCCAGAATGCTCAAAGTTGACGGAAACGGTGCGCGGATTCCCAGTCACAATCGGTAGGGTAAACCACGGTAAACGGAAGCGGCAAAGGGAACGGAGACGGAAAAAATGCCGCTGGTACGGCTCGCAGTTAAATTATCCTGCGATGTTGACGGTAAATAAAACGGTGTTGACGGTTTTTAGAATCGGACGAACCGAAGCGAGCCGAACCAACCGGAATCACCACTCACGTGAAGTGGGACCGATAACCTGATAGAACAGGTGAAAATGTGTATATATATTCGTGAAGATATATAAGAATATCACTGAAACAGGGACTCAGAAGGCAGTGGCTGGGGAAACCGGTGATACAAAACTGATAGAAGAATTACGGGAGTGAGTTTTCTAGCAGGTGAGTGTCATACGGTGACACACGACCAGTGACACACGCAGCAAGGGGTGATGCTAGGAGGAGCTGGACCCCCATACAGTGGGGGGGGGGATTTCAGCTTCCCCGTGAAAAAACACCAAAAAACAAGAAAAAAACATTAATTTTACAATATTTTCCATACTTAAGGCGTAAATGGAGTGTTTTTAGCAATAAATAAATATCGGGAACGTATATATGGCCCGTATGAAGTAGTGCATGGTGATATGATATGATACAAACCATTGAACCGGCATACCCATGTCGATGTATGCCACCAACACCGCGATTTCTCACACTTTAGGATAGATTTTACACATATTACATCCCATGACTCGAGCAACTTTAGGGATTCGCTCACAACGAAATGCCCCGTGCGTAAGGTATATATAATAGGAATATGTGCAAATACATTCTTGAGCATCAATGCTACCTATCGCGATGGGCGTGCGAAGCGTGGATGTGCGATTGCAACGAGTCTTGTCAGTTCGAGCTGTGAATGTACTATGATCTGAGCGGTCAACGTGTTCGTATACGGTACACACCGCTCCATAGGGGTTAAAGCTGATAAGTTAGCCCGTTATATGGGCATAAACAGTTAGGGTTCAGGTTCGGGTGACAGTCACAAACACTACTACGGGAAGAGTCACATAAGTGAGCGGTGTGGCAATCCCAGCACACCACCTAGTGTGGTGACCGGCCAGCCGAAGGTGAAACCTGTGAACAAACACGATCTCTAGCGGTGGAAACTGAGTTCTAAGGGAAGGCCTGTCCTTTCTGGCAGGGCTGTTCCCAGTCAAGAGTTGCAAATCTGAAATCGGTCCGTGATCGGACCCCTCTGCACATACAGCTACTGTCAATTTCACTGTGCAGGAGCGGCATGATTAACCTCCTAGCCACTAGTTGGCGGTGGCACAGTCATGGTGCCGTGAATTGAAGTTGTCGATGCCGTGATTGAATCATTCGTAGAGCCACAGAAGAAATCTGAAAGGTCTCGATCGTCGTCGTGCGAGGGATCTTCTCCCTCCTCCTTGTCTGTAGTCGGACCCGGTGAATAGTCCGGTGACGGTGGGGCATCCCAGTACTGCGGAGGAGGGGGCGGGTGTACCGGGATATAAAGCCCGATCGGTGCATTGTGAAGCCCTTGCCGAGCACGGTGCCTGCCGTGCCGGCGCGGTGGAATAGCAGCCGGCGCCGCAGAAGTGAATGCAGGCTCGCTGGTGGTTGCCTCAGCAGCACCACCGACCTCCAGGCCGGTGTGGTCCGGTGCGCATGCTTCGCCAAGAGCGGCAGCCGAGAGTGGCGCCGCGGTGGCGCAAACACAGAAGAATGCACACACCATCACCGCAATTGCCGAAGAGCGGCCAAACCCCCATGGCGGTGTACCGCATCCCTGACGAGATGCCGGAGGCCGCGGGACCGCATCCTCAGACACCGTCTCTAGGGTCATACCCCGCAGCAGACTCGTCCACGTCGCTGTCGCAAGAGTCGGTCTCCGACTCGGCGTGCATGTACCGCATCGCGAAGTCCTTGCCCTCTGCCGTGATCGAGAGTCCCCCCATCTGCGCGATCCGGTCCGCAAAGCAGAGGTCGGGCTCGTGCGCGTGCATGGGGTCCACCGGCATCATGTCACCGTCGTCGGACGCCTCCGACTCGCCTGGGTAAACATGCGTGATTGCCGCCGGCGGTGGAACCGGCGGTGAGTCCTCCCGGACATGGGTGCAAGCGGCAGCAGAGATACTGCTCTCGACACCACCGACCGTGAAGCCCCCCATGTGGGTGGCAGGCTGGCAGTACCCTACAAATTTTGGAAACCCCAGTGCATATGTACCCGACATGTACCGGGGACGTGTACCCAACGTGTACCCAGCGTGTACCCAGCGTGTACCCAACGTGTACCCAACGTGTACCCAACGTGTACGAAAACAGTAAAAAACGGGGTCTGGTACATGTTGGGTACACGTGTACTCTACCTTGTACCTACGTGTACTTGCTCGCGGCGCGGCATGCGTACCCGGCATGTACCCGCGACGGGGTACATGCTGGGTGCATGCGTCCGTGTATGTACCTTTTGCCGCCTGCGCATGTACCCGGCGTGTACGCATGTACGGGTACATGTGTACCGCATATGTACTCAGGTTACCGTTGGATGTTACCGTTGGATGTTACCGTTGGATGTTACCGTTGGGACACCCGGGGTACATGGTGGGTACATATGTACTTAGGCCAGGTACATATGTACTTATTGATATAAACATGCCTGGTGCGCACGTACCCAACATGTACCCACGCATCAGGTACATGCCGGGTATGCGTGTACGCAGGTCAGGTACATATGTACGTAAGCCAGGTGCATATGTACTTATTGATATTAACATGACTGGTGCATATGCACCCCGCATGTACATTTGAGTGAGGTACATGCCGGGTACATGCGTGGCGAGCCGGGAACGTGCGTGGCGAGCGTCGTGTACCTCAACAATCCGGCCTAAACCACTGGGTCGTGGCTGGGGGACCACGTGCACGTGGCCGCCGCCTTCACGTGGACGCGGCTTTATTACAATCAACCATAACAAATAGCTCCGCATGGGAGTCCGAGTTTTGGGAGGGAGAACGTTCCGGGGACGTGGGATGCGATGTAGCGGAGAGATTATTTTATCGCCAAGGACGTGGTGATGATCGTGCATCTTCCGCGTGGCCTTGGTTGTCTGCCCTGCCGGAAAATCCTTCCATACATCTCACTGCCGGTGCTCCCGCACCGGAAGGCTCGGCGGTTGTCGAGAAAATAACCGACGCCGTATGCGGCACCATTACCGACGGCGATCCTTCAACTGGGGTGGATATTGGCATGGCATGGTGCGTTCTTACCCGTACATAAATCCCCGCTCGATCTCCATTGCCACGAATCCACGCAGGTTGATTGGGTTCGTTCTAGGCTCGTGCCATAAACCCATAATTATGGTGGACACCCACTAACCCTTTGGTACGTGTTGCGTACATGTGCACCCATGTGTGGTGCATCCACATTGCATATGTACGGCACCTGGGAATCGTTGGGTGCATATGTACGGAGCAAAGACGCATGCAAGTGAAACAAAAGATGCCGGAAATCCCTTCTTATGGTTACCTTGTGCGCCGGAGGCCCTGCCAAAATTTTCATGTTCGCATACGAAATTTCATGTTGGCCATGTCTTTTCATTGTACCGACATTGCTAGTATGGTCCTGTCAACGTGTACATGGCCGGTACATGTGCACCAGAGCTGTGGTACATCACTGGTACATGTGTACTGACGTACAGCTTCAACCTCCTTCCAAAACCCATCCGCCTCATGTGCCACAGCCCGGTGGTTGACGACGAGACGGCGGCAGCGGCGGCGGCGTTCGATAACGTACTTCGTAACACGATTGTGGAACATCGCCATGACATGGGTGAGTGGACGTGAACGACGGTGAACGACAGAAGAGGACGGCAGCAATGTACCGCTGCATATATATACTTAAACAAAAGAATACATGGTACACTGATAGCAATATTAGGATTACATTCCCACTCGGCAAGTTTGCACGCCATTACCACGATATGCCGGCGAACCCTACCGAAACCCTACCAATTAAAGACACAAATGACTTCACACAGCCCCATATACAGAGAGGGGCAGGAAAAAACTTTAGGGAATGGCTCAGGAGGGTAGGGAGACACGCTACACAAAGTATGAGGGCGAACTGCCGACACTCGACCACAAGCGAATTCCCAAAAATGCTCTACGTAAAAGTAAAATCTTTTGGAAAACACACCGAAACACCCCAAATGTTTTGCACAACTAGGGGACGACATACGAAAAATGAGGCCCGCCAAGGAAATGATATTAGGGGCGTTACAGATATGGATTCAGGGCAATGTAACGCTGTAACCATAAACTCGACAACAGCGAAAACACTACAGCGACACCCGAGATGGACAAGACAGGCCCAAAATAAGCACCCCAACCAACCAAATGACGCACTACCACCCACCCACTTAAAATGGAACTACTGTAGTACAAAGGCGAACCCTAAAATAACCCTAACAACGAGGGACGCAAATGCACGCGCACGGCACAACATGACGGGAAAGACGTTAGGAAACTTCAGGGAATGGCTCAGGAGAGCAAGGAGAAGGGACACACAAAATACTGGAGCAACCTACCAACATTCGACCACAAGCGAATTCCTAAAAATGCTCTGCGTAAAAATAAAAAATCGGAAATTGCGGGTGCACGTGTGCACATTGCGGGTGCACGTGTACCCACCATCAAGGCATGGAATCAGTTGGAACAAGCAGCATCGATGGTTTTTTATTATTCCAAAACTTTCATTGATTAATAGTGATATTCTAAATTATCCTATCAATAAATTGTGATAAAAGAAGGCAGCTATCGATTGATTGTGATTTTAACATTAAACTATCAATTGATTGTAATTCTAGCAAATGCACATCAATTGATTGTGATTTCTACCGAGGCTATATCAATTGATATACGATACCCAAAAATTGCTACACCGTGATATTGCAGGCTATGTATTTCAACAACTGCTATTTACTATCTAATAAGTATCTATGAAGGGACTATGTGGTCCTTTTGCCACCCGCTCGGCCTTAATCTCTCGCACCGTGTAAATGATATCATCACTGCCAACAAGATCAAAAGGGGTTTGCTGCGTCCGTTTGATGGGGCCTTTCCATTGGGCGACCAGTTTCACATGGTTAGGCTTACTTCCACGTCCACGTTTACCCATCTTGATTCACACGGCGTACACGGGACCGAATTCAATAGTCGAACTGTAAAATGATGTCCAGGTCGTGGCCAGAAATTTTGATTTTTGAATGCCGCCAAATCGAGTCGAGAGCCTCCAACACACCCCCTCCAATCTGAGGATGGGCGTCATTTACATGTTTATTGGTTCATCTCAAACACACTTCAGCGAAGCCAAATTAGCGACGAATGAAAAGCCTAAAATTCAGGAATGAAGGATCGGTTAGTAGGGAGTTATATACTACATATCGATATGTGGTTGTGTGTCACATGCAAATATCAATCGATTCTGGTATGCCCCACGGTGATGATCACTCGATTGTGATAATGCAAATCGAGAATTGAGCGATGGTGATAATTCGGATTAGGCATCAATCGATTGTAATTCTCGGGGGTGGATATCAATCGATTGTAATATTCTGATTGTGCATCAAATAGGCATCAATTGATTATGATATTCTGATATATTGATGGTATCGGAATATCAAACAATTGATTCCATGCCTTGCCCACCATGTACCATAGGTCAGTACGTGTGCACCCGGTCGCAACCGTTTCCAGTGCTGGCCCGGTACACGTGTATTTAGCCTGCACCCGTAATGCAGTGCACGCGCGGTACATACGTCCCCGGCATTTCCGTAGTGCTTAGGCGCCATGTGTTGTTTGCAGACGGCGCACCTTCAGGTCAAAGGCGCACCGGGTACCGCCAAGTACAAGATGCACATCGACCTGGACCCCACCCCATGGTTGGGAAGACAATACACAGAGTATGAGCGCGCTCTACTCGAAGGTTGCCCTCCTCGATGCCGCAAGTTCAATCGAGTGCAAGTGGGTACGATGAAGTTCCGGACCGCATCCATGGACAAAAAGTTCAAGACAGTGCAATGTTACTTCCGATCTTTTTACGTCGAGAGGGTGAGGACGAAAGGTCGCGAGCGAACAAAGGAAAAGGCAAAAACAGACCGGTGAGTGCACAATCATGTACCACCAGTACCCGTACACCCTCGGTACATACACACCTAACATGGGAACGCGTGGGTGCATGTGTACCCGTCATGTCTTCATACTGGGTACGTCTTGGGTGCACATGTACCAGTGTGCAGTAGTGTGCGGGCCGAACATGCACGAGCCAAGCGGTGCGAGACTGATTTGATATCGATGTGATGGTGCATACGTGCTTGATGTCGGGAGGGGGTGATGCTTGTATTCCAGGTTTGGCCGGGTGGATGACATCTATCGAGTGGAGCTTGGAGGAAGACCGTACGTGTTTGTCAAGGTTTCGTGGCTCAAGAAGCCAACTAAAGCTTTAACGGCCGCTTTGCGTGCGAGGCATTCCATCATAGGAGCGGAAAGTGTTTCAAAGTGTTTCTACGTCTTGGACCCAGAGAATCCGGCCACTGAATTCGATCGAAAAGAACCGTTTGTGCTTGCCGAGGAGATTGCTTCTCAAGTGGTGATTCGAAAGCATCCTTGCATGGAAACCTCGGTGGTCTTGGATCCGCTAGCCGACTTCTTTGAGCAGATTGTCCGAGATGAGAATCCCAGTGACGATGAGGCATGATAGATAAACATAGGTAAATGTAATTGTATATAATGATCGTTTTTGTTATGGTGAATTGTTAAATTCACACATGGTACATTGTCGGTACACGTGCACGCCATATATAACGCGCGTGGGGTTACTATGTACCCACGTCGTACTAAGGGGGTGCGTTCACATGTACCCAACATGCACTAGTCTGCCATTTGGTACATGACCGGTACATGTGTACGAGGCACCATGTACCATGTACCAGCATGTACTCAGCATGTACTGCATGGTACACGTTGAGTGCATGCGTACGCGGGACCATGTACCCGGCATGTATCTACATGTACCCGCCCGGTGCATGCCGGGTGCACGTGTACGCACTCGATTGCGTACACATGCACCCCGCATGCACCGTTCTGGAAGTGTGTGCCCGTCGACGGGGTACATGTAGGTACACGTAGGTACACGCCAGTCCTGTTTTCCGGATGTCCATTTCTGAAGGAATAACTCATTTGTTTACATCGAAACTTGTCAAGGATGTCTTAGTCACTCATGGCCTTGACATATATGTGAAAATATTGCACTTTTTTACAACTCGGATTTTCACTGAGTTTTGGGCCCCAAGTTGGGAGTGGGTAGGTACATATGTACCTTGCCAAAGTACATGCCGGGTACATGCCGGGTACAGGCGTCCTAAATTTGTAGGGGTAGGGCAGGAAGTCCTGCAACGCACCGTCCTCCCGCTCCGGCTCGAGCCCGAAGGCACACGCCGAAACGCCGTCGAGCATCTCCGGCTTGCCCCCCGCCAGAAGGCAGAGCGCATCGAACCGCTCGCCGTCGTGCTCGTCCATGGCCGTCTGAAACTGCTCCGCCAGTAAGTCGTTCTCGATGTCACCGAGGGAGAAGCTGTGGAAGCTTCCCCCAGCGCCGTGCTTGCCGCCATTCGGGCAGTCGCGGTGCCAGTGCCGCGCCTCGTCCTTTTTGCACGTCGAATTTTGGCAGAACGGAATGAAGTCGCCGCTGCCTTTGTGAGAGGCAACGCGCTTCCTCCCCTGCGACTGCGACCAGTTTCCCCCCGTCGGGAGGTCACCTGCCGCAAAACGAACACCGCAGCCGCCTCCCCCGTTGCCGATCTTGTGCTTGTCCGCTCGCGGGGTAAATCCCCGCCCGTTGACCTTGTCCGTGAGGGCCTTCAGCTGCCGCTTCACGTCGAGGATGATGGCCGTGAGGTCGGACAGCTGCGAGGTGTCACCGTCAGCGGTCACGGCCGCCGCAGACAGGGTGTACGCGGCAGTGTGCGTACCGGCTGTGACGTGTCGGGCGTAGCACTCGAGAACCCATTGCTGCATGGTGAGGAGGTCCACGGCCGCCCGCTGCTGGTGCGTGAAGAGCCTCGACACCACCGGCGCGTAGAACACAGGATCCAGCGCCGCGAGGAACAGCTCCTTCACCTCGTCATCGTCGAGGGTGTTGCGCCTCTTGGCGGACCGCAAGGCCGCGTTGAAATCCGTGATGGACTCGGACGGGTCGTTGTAGGCCTTGAAGCGGACGCCAAGGAGGTCCGCGTGTCCCCTGAAAGGGTGCACCCGGGAGTCCAGCAGCCGCCGTGCGAGCTCCAGAAGGGCCCGCTTGCCGTCCAGCGGGTGCAACGTCGCAGACGCCTCGAGCCAGTCACCCGCCGGAGAGGCGGGACACACGATGGGCTCGAGCGTTGAAAAAAGAAGCTTGTTGGCCTCGGGTCGGACGGCCAACGTGGAGTCCTCCAAGTCGAAAAGAGGTGCAAATAAGGCGTCCTCCGCCTCGAATGCCTCCTGGAGAGCAGGCACCAGCTTGGAGAGAAGCACCTGCGCATTTGACTCCGTTCCCGTGAATCGGTCATGCTTCTCACGGAAACATTTCCGGATCACGTGCTTCGCCACGCTCTCGTCGAAGCGCTCACGGGTGAGCGAGCGAACACCCGCCAAGAAAACAGCCTGGGCGGAGTTCGCAGCCGGAACACCAGTAGGTGCCGGCGTAGCCGACGTGACGGAATTACGGGCAGCAGCGGAGTCGAAAATTGTCGCTAAGGAGCGTCGGCGAGACGCCATACTCGAGGTCAATCTAGTCGCAACCATGGTGTAGAAGACTGTAGAGATGACGCGAGGGAAAGTGTGGCGAGGTGCGGAAGAAGGGGCGGCCAAGAGTCGAAATGCGGTCGTTGAGGAATTAAGGGAAAGCTGCGGCGCACAAAGTTCTCCAAACGTGCATGTGGATTGAATAACGCGGCCAAGGAATGTGGTGTCGGATCCGACCAAAAATCCCAACGTGTACCAACGCGTAGCAAGGAAAAATAAGCGGCCACGTGCACGAGCTTCCCGCAAATCCAATCAACCAGTCACTCAACTAGGCCATACCGCTCCGCCGCGCCCCTAGAGGAGCCCCTCACTCCATCTCAATCGTCGCTGTTTAGCCAGACATGGCCAAACTTCGCACTGTCTAAACAAAGAGTGCGTGGGGCCAAACCTGTTGGATATACCCCCAGGACCCGGGATATATTCACTCAGTGATAGGTTTTCTCAGAATGTATTAAAGCTGATAAGTTAGCCCGTTAAATGGGCATAAACAGTTAGGGTTCAGGTTCGGGTGACAGTCACAAACACTACTACGGAAAGAGTCACAGAAGTGAGCGGTGTGACAATTCCAGCAGTTTGTTTGTTTGTTTGTTTGTTTGTTTGTTTGTTTGTTTGTTTGTTTGTTTGTTTGTTTGTTTGTTTGTTTGTTTGTTTGTTTGTTTGTTTGTTTGTTTGTTTGTTTGTTTGTTTGTTTGTTTGTTTGTTTGTTTGTTTGTTTGTTTGTTTGTTTGTTTGTTTGTTTGTTTGTTTGTTTGTTTGTTTGTTTGTTTGTTTGTTTGTTTGTTTGTTTGTTTGTTTGTTTGTTTGTTTGTTTGTTTGTTTGTTTGTTTGTTTGTTTGTTTGTTTGTTTGTTTGTTTGTTTGTTTGTTTGTTTGTTTGTTTGTTTGTTTGTTTGTTTGTGTGTGTTTTGTTTGTTTGTTTCGATTTTCGTAACGTGTAGAAAATTCAAGTTTGAGTATCTCCATATCCCGCGGCTCTACGGGTTATTTGATATGAACTTTTAGACGAGACAATATGGGCAATGCCTTTTGACTATATATCTGCTCGGCGCCATATACCGATACTGTATACTGCACGGAGCTATATGCTGAAACTATAAACTGCACGAAGCTATCTATCTATATATCTACTTATGTCTTCCAGGGCCTGCCTTTTGTTTGGTGGGTGCTCCTATTTTGCTTATCACTTTCCTGAACGTAGTACGATAGGAAGTATACGAAAAGATATATATATATATATCTAAATTCTCAGAGCTCTAAGCCTAAGCCATCCATCCATTTATCTATATAGGCACACCGGTACTCTACGATTAGCAGGCAGGCAATCGATTCGAAAAGCCGTGGTTTTGTTTTCAAGTTTATTGTGCAGGTATCTTCGCAGACACGAAACATTGATACATTCGCAGACACGAAAATTTGTCTGGGTGCTAATCCTGCGCAAATACACGTTTAGGTGTATCAAAGACGAAAATGTTTGCTTTAGGAGTTTAGGCTGCGATCAGGTGCAGGGATTGATATGCGCACCTTAAACTATATCTTCGATTCCCGAGCGTGGTTGTCCTTGTTCTAAAGCCTGGCCGAGTACACGATTACGACTATCAGTCGGAGACGAAAATATTTGCTGAAAATTAAGTAGTTGTAGCCAGTATGAGCACCTCATTAAACATCTTCTCTTCGCGAATGTCATCGCGGACGCTTTTGTAACCCTGCACGTCAAAGCGATTGCACTCAGAGGCGACACTGGGGGAAATATCAACTGCAGGTATCGAAACCATAGCATGGCCACTGAAGACCGGGGAAATAGACAAGCCCCAGTCGCAACACTACCACTTTCATAAACAAACAAAAGTTCCAAAACAACGATGTAGCTAGCGTCCCATACGGAGCGCAGGTTCCGTCTGTGAGTCCAGTTCGGCGCATTTAGGGATGATGAAAAAACGTAAACGGAAGCGTTTTTGTCCTGATGTTGTAAGCTATATTCCGATGCCTCCCGGAGGAACCGAGTTCGATCCCTCGTATGGCTGCCACAACACTGATCATCAAGAACACATGCATGACAAAAAGTATATACACGCCTCAAACAACTCTCAACCGCACCCACGTACGCATCGTGAGGGAGCAGCTAAGCACGCGGCCGCATTTCCGAAAGCATATCGCACCAACCAAAGATGAGCGCGAAATAGACATACACGCCCATAATCAGCAGTGGTCAGAGCATAGAAATAAAACGCCAACACCTGCAAACATTATTTATGCCAATTGCTGAAATCGGGGTAGCGTGCATGTGAAAATTGTCGCCACAAGGGGTTTTTTTGTCGTCAGGCGTTATTTTGTCGCCATTGAGGAAATTTCAAATTTGTCGCCGCGACAAAAATGCTCTAATAGAGACAATTTGTCGTCATGTATCAAAAATCCTCTAATCGATACTTTTTGTCGCCGCGACAAAAATAAAAAAACCCAAAGTACGCAAATAAACCCAAATAAGTACGCGAAACAAGTACGCGAAATAAATACGTGAAATAAATACGCGAAATGACGTCAACCCAAAATACGCGAAATAATCCCAAAATACGCGAAAATAATTAACCCAAAGTACGCGAAATATATACCCATAGTGCGCGAACTATACGTACGTGAAATAAACGCAACCCAGAGTACGCGAAACAACCCCAAAGTACGGAAACCCTAAAGTGCGCGAAAATGATAAACCCGCAGTACGCGAAATAAACCCAAAGTGCGCGAAATAAACCAACGTGCGGGGAAACAAACGTCGTGGCCTTTCGTTTGAAGTGGTATTTGAACTTTTGAAGTACCGGCAAAGTGGCAATGCTGATGCTGTTGGCGATGGCGATGGCGACAAATTTCCGATGGCGATGGCGATGCAGAATTTCCTGAGAAAAATGACCGAACAAGAACTGAAATGGAATCTCTAAGGGTTTGGATTATTTCCGGGAAATTCTGCACGCAGCCGAAAATTCTGCAACCAACCCCAAAATTCTGCACGGCGACAAAAAAATCATGATGGCGACAAAAATAAGAGGGTATCTGAAATCGGACCAGCGAGAAATAAACGTAATCAGCAACGTTTGTTTCAAGGTTACAACCAACTATTCTAAACTAAAGCTAGTTCTGTAAGTAAGCGAGTGAGTAAGTGACGGGGGTGCTAAAGCTAGTTCTGTAAGTAAGCGAGTAACGTAAGCGACGGCGGGGGTGCGCCGCACGCGCGCCTCGCGCCGCCCCCGCGCGACCCTCCGAATCGCCCGATTTTCGCCTTGATCGCCTCGAATATCACCGAAGAGGGGGGTCGGGAGGGTGATTCGGCGGATCCGGGGGTGGGCGATACGCGCGCGTCTTCGACGGAGGAGGAAAGGGGAGGGAGGAAAAAGGAACTATATTATTCTGGGAGCAAAATTTGAGTGTTTCCGGAACAATTAACTTTTGATTTTCCCCGTAACAATGAATTTTGGCTACGGGAAAGCATATGTAGGGTTTAGTGTTAGTTTTTTAGGGTGCCCGGCTACTGGATAAATCCCATAAACTCTCACTAAGCCCTAAATATTCGTGTCCGTAGCCAAAATTCATTGTTACGGGGAACATCAAAGTTAATTGTTCCGGAAACAATCAAAATTTGCTCCCGGAAAATCAAAACCCGAGGAAATACCCCCCACCCACCCCTAGCTTCCTCTTCAAATGCTCCACCGCCCGCGTACATCGAAGTTCGAAAATTTCGGCCGAGACTGGGATTCGAACCCCCGACCTCCGTATTCTTGTTGTTTTTGTTTTTTTAGCTTATGGAAACTTTCATCAGGCAGATATTCGATTATTTGTCAGATTTGTCGTTTTTATCGCAGCTTGAATTGACGTATTCTTATTGCAGCTTTAATAATTTATTTGTCAATTTTGCTTTTTGGGGCTTGTTTTAGTATGCGCGTAGGCAAATGCCAAATATCGCAGTACGAGCGTAGTCAAATTGTTTAATAGCAGTTTCCGGTTGAGCGTAGGTAAATCATTTTAATGCTAGTTTGCACGCAAGCAATACATGATTTAATTGATAATCTGCGCGTAGGCAAATGATTTTAATGGCAATATGCGCGTAGGCGGCAAAATGATTTTACTGCCTTAGCGCATATTGCCATTAAAATCATTTGCCTACGCGCATACTGCCATTCACCGAAATCAGTTCCCTACACGCAGACTAGCATTAAGATCATTTACCTACGGGTAGACTAGCATCAAAATATTTTGCCTACGCTCAAACTCCTTTTAACTAATTTGCCTACGCTTATACTGCGATATTTGGCACTTCGTGCCTACGCGCATACTAAAACGAACCCTTGTTTTTTAATTTCACGACAAGAGCCAACTTACAATTAATTGTTCGTTGTTTTTGAGTTATCAACGAACTTATCTCGACAATTAATTACATATGGTATATATTTATGAAATCAATCATGTTGACACCGTATACTGTGCAATCCACGCAGGCAACGAGAGCACGCCGCCAGGGCTTTTCAGCAGCTCCACAGTTCCAAGAAATTCGATTTTGAAACTTCGAAAAGTTACTTTGAAGTTTGAACTCGTCACCTTGATATTGTGACTGCCTTGCCACACGACCGCTGCCCCGGTGCGAACGCAGCTCATCGTGATATCATATCATGCCACCCATGTTGTAATGTAACACGACTACATCAGCACACCGTTTGCATGCCACGCAACACATGCTATTCATATTTTATTGTTATTACACACAATTCATGTAATCAAACTCCCATCCCCGAAATCAGCATTACACGCTCACACATTTTTGTTGCAATTTCGCTTTCACACAAATTTAATGTGCATCAAACTGAATTCATCGATAATATACTATTCCCATTTTCAAAGCATTTCTGAAATAAATATCCCCCTAAATTTGGGTATCCCTTAATGTCCGATAACAATTCATCTTTGACTCTGCAAAACTCCATATTTGAATCCAGAATACCTTCAGAGTCCACTATTAGAGCGTGTTTGCGGCGACCGGCAATTTTCAGCCACCATCCGCGGACCCTATATCGGAATAATATTCGGAAACGCTAATTTCACTGGAATGCTCTACGATTCCCCACTAATCGGGCTTTAAAACCTTAGGTATCCCTAAAACGAGTCGTCTCTTAGCTACATGGACAGAATCACGATACACTACAGGGCCTTTTTTCTTCTTCAGAAGAGACGGCTGTTCATCCATGTTTTTCAGCATGTCTAGTTACAGTTTGAGCAGGGCTCTCAAGTGGGCTCTCGAACTGCTCAGGAGCGATCTCTTTCGCTGCAGGGGTCCCAACGGTGACATGTATTAAAAAACACACGACTGATAGTACAGCACTATTCCACGGGTCTGCTGCAGGGTGCATGGCATACGTACATGTATGCTTTGCATCGAATCTGGATCAACGTTAAACATCTGCATTTTTTAGTCAACGCCAATCCATTTGTAGCCTCACAGGGCATGTGTCGGTGCAACGAAGCACTTTTGGACATGAGCAGAATACCATGTAAGTTACATGTTCAGTAACAGTGCAAAACTAGAATAGCACATATTCTTGCAAACTCAAGTGACACTGGCGAGATCACTCTGCAGTCTGCTTGACATATTCTGTCAAGATCAAAGATAGCTGCAGACGTGTGCGCATATCACTCACAAATGGTCCGCCTAGGTGTGGTTACTGGGTACAACCATTTGCTAGATACAAACTGATAACAACTTCATCTGATAGGAAACAGCGCATGCAGAGATTGAGCTCTGTAATCCCATGCATAAAACCTCTGACCGACCGATCCCAGCACAACTGGCAGTCATCACTCCAGATACTATGATGGATATGCAAAGCTCGCATTCTAAGGGATCAGCCCATCTCAGCACTCTCAATCAAATCTGCGTCCTCGTCGAGATCCAACTCGCCACTGCGATCACTGGCAGAGAGTCCACTGGCTAACATGTCCATGCTCATCTTGCCTGAACAGTTGGCTCACCCGACGGACAGTTAGGTGGGTAATCATTGAGGACAATGTCAAATAGGACAATATAAATGCATGTGAAATCGCAATGGATACGGGTTTTGCACAATGTACAGCTACCCCCTCAATATTTTGCCTGGGAGGGTGCATTTACACGCGCCCAGCGAGGGTGCGTTTGTATCTGCATATACGAAGGATCTGCCAAAAGAGAGGGGCCTGGCTATGGCGTGCGCAGTCTGTATCTGTCACGGGCCGCTTGAAACATGAGACGGTCTAATGCTCCGTACAGTATAGGGCGTGAGGGGATGAGGCCTGCCCCCCACAACAATGCTTGCATCTCGCAATGGATGTGCTGGAGGCCCGGCGAGGCGCTCACCGCCCATTGAGGATGCCCCCGCTGGGTTCTCGTCTGCAAATACGTAGGAATCCTCGGATTGCATATCGTCTGGTGGTGCCACCTCGAGGCCGTCTTCCTCGATCACCTCCTCAACGTCGAACTCCGCACTGTACGTCCGCACCAGGCAGTCAAGCAGGGTCAACACAATTCACTGATCGCGAGGTTTGGTTCAATCGTTTTTCCTGAAGCAAAATGCCCTCAGATGCAGCTTCACCACTGCACTTGAACGGCCTTGCGGGGTGATAAGACACTCTCCAAGACCTCGACTGATTTCGAGACTGCCGGGGACCTGGGAGCTCACCTGTAATGATCCGAGAAGTCTGCAGAGCGGCCAAGCTCTAAAGAGCGCCCAAGATCTCCCGATCGGCTCAATCCTAGATCACCGGACCGGTTGAGCTCCAGAGACTTTTCTGAGCCAGCAGGGGACTTCACACCTGGCACGAGATCCGCGCTCCCCCAGGCCCCCCCAGGTCAGCGCCTCTGAGGCCCCCCCAGGTCAGCGCCTCCGAGGCCGCGCCCAGGTCAGCGCCTCCGAGGCCGCGCCCAGGTCAGCGCCTCCGAGGCCCCGCCCAGGTCAGCGCCTCCGAGGCCGCGCCCAGGTCAGCGCCTCCGAGGCCGCGCCCAGGTCAGCGCCTCCGAGGCCGCGCCCAGGTCAGCGCCTCTGAGGCCCCCCCAGGTTACGTCCACTCATCTGCACTGGACCTACCAGTGCCCCCCATTGCTGTTGCACCCTGCATCTCTGGTGAAGCCTCTCGGCTGTTCGCCTTCCCCTCTTCAACTTGTCCCAGTTTTCAGAACAGCAGTGCGACTGCGACGCAGAGCATTCCCCTCCGAGAGATACATTTGCACCGATGCCGAGCTCGTCAGTTGCATCATCTCCATTGTCCAACAAGCAACCTGTCTGCCCGCTGCAGGTGATTCGCGCATCGAGGCTGACCCTGCGCATCGTGGGCGGTGAAAGCAAGGGCTCGGCAGCCGGCTTTGGAGGACTGCCCCCCGGCCTTGAGCGAAGCTGCTTCGCGGGGAGGCGCAAACCTTCTAGGGGCGCCAGCACGGCACGCTTGACTCCTCCTCCCAGTGGTGGTAGAGGGTCCAGTGCGCTGCGTCCGCCTGTTGCGCGTCCACTTTGCCAGTCAGCCTGACTCTCTAGACGCTCAGGCCACGCTTTTCTTGGGGGCCACGCCTGGTGGGGGGGGGAGTGCTCCGGGGACTGTTGCACAGACCATCATGATACAATTCCGAGCAGGCGAGAGGGCAATGCTGAAGTGGGGAAAAAGGCGCGAGGTTACCGAGCCCGCCGCCACGCAGAGAGGGCAGAGCGCCAAGAGGGCCATCCTGCGCATGCCACGGCACCAGCTCAGCGATGGTGCGTTATGGGCGATGGTGCGGCCCCAAGGCCTGGCAGCCAGAGTGGGACGTGGGCAGGCAAGCCTCCCTTGCCTCGCGGGAAGACAGCGCAACGCGCCTTGGGATTGCCCAAGTCATCCATGGAGGTGCTCGGCGATGCCGCTGGGCTGGGGGAGCTCTTTCCAGACCGTGGCTCTCGTTCTTCCTGCTGCACAGCCCTCAAGGTACCTCGCTAAGTCCGCGCTGGCACATCCCCCACCACCCCGCTGCCCCCGCTCCGTGCGGCCCATGCTGCCACCAAGGCAACGGGCCCAATTTCCACCTCGTATCTAGTCCAGTGGCCCCTGTACAAGCATGCAAGGGCATACCCTGCACATCGTCAGCGCACACGATGCGACTGAGCCACCATAATCGCACAGACTACGCCTGAGGCGCTTCTGAGAGATCGGGGTGTACCCCCTCTGACCCCCCACGCTTGAGACCTGCAGAAGCGCTACAGTTTTGCCTGACCTTTCTATCTTCGTGTGGTCGATTTGCTTTGCCGTACAAGCCGGACATGTCGTCGTTGGAGTCCTGCGGGGCAGCACACCTCCACAGGCTGAGCAGCAGGCCCGAGACTCGCGCGCCTCACACCACACGTGACCAGCACCGACTTCAGTGACCAACAAGAAGCACAGCGCATATGACTTATGACGCAGGTTCGCATCTCTCCGGAAGCTTGGCCGGCCCCGGAAGCTTGAAGGCCGGAAGGAGCCTCCCGGAAGACACAAACCCCACGAGCGCAAGGAAGAGCCTCGTGCCTTTGCAAAGGTTGAAGCCATGCCCAAGTCATCTTTTCGCGAAAGAAGTCCGCGGACACCTTGGTTCTCTGCACCTGCATAAAACGGCGCGGATCAGCGCTGAGTCTGCGCACCGCCGAGCTCAAAGCCCCCCTGAAGACCGTCTCGCCAAGAAATCAGTCATGAGACACCCACAGGGATGGGCTCCGGGGCTCCTGCCACAACCAGATGTGGCATACGGACGCTTCAGTCAAGGCAGTGCACGAGTGCCACAAGGCGATGGATTGGCGTGCACACAGTGCTCCACGGACGTGGCTGCCCGTGCAGCTCCGCAGGACCCGGCAGGACCTTTGTCCCGAGGGCCGTCAAAGTCCTTGCGCCGAGTGAAGGCCAGAAGGCGCAAGGGGCCAAAACGCCGGCTCCACAAATCCAACACTCGCAAGTATAGTAAGCAGAGCGCGGAGTGTACCTGGTGGGGAAATCAGCGGGTCGCGTGTAGGTGACACGGTCACCTCGGGGGACGTCGGCCCGGTGTCTTCCTGCACCAGAAACGCCCACACCGCTGAGACTAGGACATACTCACAGGGGATGATGCCCTGGGAGCGGCCGACAGCAAAAGGACCCCACGTCGCTCAGCAGTTTGATCACCCCGCGTTGCTGTGCTGAGAAGAAAGCCACCCCCCCTCGAGGGTGACAAGGCAAGCTCGTCGGATATGATGCCTACGGTCTAGGACACGCCGGCACGACACGTTCCTGAGAGACAAGAGTACATAGTGGGAGCAGTTTCGATTCGGGTTCTCTGCTGCCGGCCGATGCGCTGTGGCTGCCGACAGCAACTGGAGAGTGCTTTACCCGAGGCATGCTGCGGGAGGCGTCCGCCTTCATGGATCCGGCCGAGTCTGACGGCCGGCCACCTCCCCCGCTGCGGAACTTCTCCAGGACTGCGCAGAGCAGCGGCCTCTTGTTCTGCGGGGCCCAAGCAGCCGCCTTGTGGACAACCGAGGCACACCTCGAGGCAACTGCGAGTGGGCAGGTTTGGGAACCAGGGGTCGGCCGACTGGCGGGAGCACAAATGGATGCAGAAAAGACCGCGCCGTCGGCGTGCTTCAGGGCGGCGGGAGGGACTCGCACCGAGTGCTCGCTGCGCAGATTCAGGCTCCTCACCAAGCCTAAAGGAAAAAAACAGGCCACGAAGCGAGCGTCCGGTCAGCAAGGTGGCCCGATGGCAGGACGGAAGACACGAAAGGTGCCTCTCTATGGCCAAAGCCGAATAGAAGCACCATCGATGCACGCTCCGGGGCCCACACGGGTCTCCGAGGTGCACGGCCACACAAATCGAAAGGGGTTTCAGGGGAGGGGACCGGACCTTGCCGGCCTGGGTAGCTCTGCTCGCAGCTTTCGAAGCAGGTCTCCGGCGAGAATACCTGCAGCGTCACGTGGCAGGGCGGACCTCTCTCACGATAAAGCCGTGACAGCTCCGTTGGAACTATGTCTGAAGTGCACTTCCTTCGTTCTCACCTAGGTGAGGGAGCGGGGTGGGAGGTCACCTTGATAGTGTAATCCAGCTGGCACCACTCCAAGTACTCGTAGATGAGATGCAGGACCGTAGGACCGAGTTCCGTTCCCTGCAATCATACTGGAAAGGGTGAAAGAGAGATCTGGAAGACTGATGTGACCTATTTTAGCGTTCCCGCTTTGGAGTGGAGCGCAGCGGCGAATGGTCGGCGCGGGGTTCGCATGAGCCGACCAGACCTGGATGTCGTGGAAGCGCTCGCTAACGTTTGCCGCCAGGCCTCCCGGAGGTCCCATGCCGCCAGAGTTACCCTGCAAGAAAGTGAGAGGTCACCATCTTCAGTGCCCTCCTGTCCCGGGCTGGATTTGAGTGCTGAGACTCCGCTCCCACGCTTATCGTTCGTGCTTTGAGAATGAGGCGACAGATATCGAATCCTTCCTGTTACCTGCTCATCGATTGCCTCAAACACGCTTGCTCGCAGTTCCGCCTGCGGACGAAGTGCACACTACCTATCTTGTCAATATGGAAACAAAGCGTTTTTTGAAACTAGGCTAGCTCAAACCATGAGACACCACGTGGTTCTCAGAAAAGAATGGAGCACAGTCGGAACGAAAACATTCAGTAACGTGTCTCTGGAGGGACACCTTTGTGAGTGGACTTCGAGCAGCGCGACAGTCTGTTACGCTGCTCGAAGATGCATTTGTGCTTAGCAGCTCACGTTGACACGCCTTGCCAAGCATGACACTGCACTATCTTCCAGGTTACCGCGCAGGACCAAGCTCAACATCAGTGCGCAGTGTCCTAAACATGCAAGGATATCGGTCTGCTTGTGCTTGAGAGTAGGAACCGGATATTACCGGTTCTTCCGACGTACTTGCCGATAATTTCTAAGCACAGTTTAAGTGGACAATTGCACACCTTGATTTTTGCGAGCACACCCTTCTTCTCAAGTGTTTGCGTTACGACCTGCTCAAGCGCACAAGAACATCCAAGGCTTTATATCCGTATCAGGAGATATATATCTTAGCTACAACCGAACAGATTCGAAGCGATGAACAGTGAGACCAATTTTTCCATTTCGACTTTCGTACCTCCTTAAGCTCTTCCATCACGGCATCGCCACCCTCTGCAACACCCATCTCTATTGTTGAAAGCCGACTAACGCTAAATGGAATGGAATATTGAAATCAGATTTCTTGCCCGAGTACCAAACTATGCAATTATTTCAACAGTTGAGCGGTAACACACGACAGCCCAGCTTTCTGCTTTGCAAGCGATTGCCGATAGAGCACCTGATGAACGCTGAACTTACGCGAAAGTCCCGTTACATCCCGTTACAAGCTAGAAGCTTTAGCATATACTAGGCGGATCGATCTCAAAAAGAGGTCTCCACTAGGCCATCTGACCGCAGGATCTTGTCGTTGTGGGCGACAGTGCTTCGCTTTTTACATCCCAACATGCCATGCCATAACGCGTGGGTGGCGTCGCGGTAAGTGTACGCGACTGCAGTGGCGCTGTCATCGCTAGCGTCTGGCGATCGTGAGATCGGAAGTTCGTCTGTGACTGTCGCCCGTTGGGATTCGCGCTTTGCTGCTGATTAAGTAATTTGGCCAGGTTCCAAATCATAAGGAGCAGAGGTATATCGGATACAGTATAGCATAGTCGATACAGTACATAGTCGATACATAGTGTACTCGATAGTAGTGATAGAGGGCCTGGAGACAGTATCTCTATGACGGACGGTCCGGTTTTTTCCAGCCTTGCGACCCACGTGTCACGCGTAAGACCCGAACCCTGAGAGCCGGCCTGCATTTCGAACCTCCCCACCCTGCTCCCCCACCAACCGCCCCAAGAGTATTATTTCGCCACTCTTCTAGTGTGTTGGGACACCTCGCGCGTTGCACGAATCGAAGCGGTTCGCTCGCTACGCCCTGCTCCGTCAGCGCAACCATGCTCGGGTCACACCCCCTCCAATACCCCCCACCTTGACCTACCACAGTCTACATCAACAACCTTTTGCACTAGAATTAGGGGTGTCCCGAGCCTTCATGTGGCAAGGCGCGGTTATCCCACATCCCACCTGATGTCCTTCGACACCCCCCCCATGCATCTTGCCTTGGGCATCGAGCTACACGCCGCGCCGCTACAGCACGCCAACTGTACCTACGGGTGCTCCACTGAATATAAGAATCACCGAAAATAAGAATTTTATAGGACGGACGGTGTTTCGGGGGGCTGCGGACCCCCCTCAAACTTGATAATAAGAAATTCGGATTTTTAAAATAAGAATCCGGATGGACGGTATTATTGATCTAATTAGCATGTGATCGCAACAGTAATTACACCCAAAATTCTCTAAAATAAGAAGATCCAAGGATGGACGGTATTTTCTATCTAACTAGCACGCGTGATCGCCGCGGTAATTACACCCGACAACCTCTAAAATAGGAAGATCCACAACGATTCAATTGGATATCGGCTCCAACTCGTGATAATCACGGGCTCTTTATATATAGCTAATGAGTTCGTTGGGGACTTGCATGAGCTTAAGAGTCAACATAATACAACACAACTTAGATGTCCCAGCTCGTAGCGCACCGATGATACATGCTACCTCAAGAACCGAGCTAAGAGCATATACTTAGGGCGTGGTATCGAAGTGTTTTTGGCGTATTGATATTTTTTCGATATCGCAAAAATCATATTGATCAATATCAATATATCGGCTAAGGGTATTGATCAACATCAATATATTCCAGCCGTATATCAATCAATATCAATATTCCAAGGTTGAATATCAATCAATATCAATATTCTAAGCGGGAATATCAATCAATATCAATATGTTACCCGTTCTCACAATATATCAATATATTGATATATTGATACTAGCCAATGTCAATTTACTCAATTACTGAAGGCAAGCAAGCAAGACAAAGTATGTTGATTTGAGTAATAATTTACTCAATGTTTAGAGCTTGCCATCAATGAATGCTGAATGGTACCTTCATCCAAAGATTTCCTAAGGTCTTGAGTGCATGAAACTAACTTTTGAAAATGCTCTCTCTACCCCTCTGAAGAGGCACTGCAAGAAACTGGCGTGCCATTCTACTTAAGTTGGGAAAGTCTTTTGCATGCCCTTTCCACCATTCAAGCAGGGCGGTATCAGGTGGCACATCTGGCAATAGCAAATATCTATCAAACTCATCACTAGACACTTCCACCACTGTGGCTTCTTCCTCACATTCATCATCAGTCCGCAAGAAAAGATGCACCATCTTTGCCTTTGGCCTTTTTCCTAGCCTCTACCGCTTCTTGCTCTTGCACAGGCATGCCGCGCCCACTTTACTAAGGCCACCTGCCAAATAGCAACAGGGCTCACAATCAACTTAAAGGGGGCATATAGCAAAATTAAGACACAAACATAAAACAACAAGATTCATGAAAAACATCATGCTAGTTTTGTGACAAGCCAATCCCGGCGCCCCCGAAAAAGAGGACAAGGTTGCTTCAGCCCGAGCTGTACTCACATTGTCACATACAGTCCCTTGCGAAGGCCTTGGCTGCCATGGAACAGCTAGTCACAAAACTAGCATAACACAACCGGGCATGAACACT
Organism: Cymbomonas tetramitiformis; assembly: GCA_001247695.2. NCBI lineage: Eukaryota > Viridiplantae > Chlorophyta > Pyramimonadophyceae > Pyramimonadales > Pyramimonadaceae > Cymbomonas > Cymbomonas tetramitiformis. The sequence continues at coordinate 33,300 of LGRX02031428.1, forward strand.
ACATACCGAACAGTAACAAACAGTAAACATAAACAGAAACACTAAACAGAATCACCTTTATTCCAAGAGGTTGCTCCCTTGAACTTAAAACTCTTGTATCGAAAAACATCATGCTAGTTTTGTGACAAGCCAATCCCGGCGCCCCCGAAAAAGAGGACAAGGTTGCTTCAGCCCGAGCTGTACTCACATACAGTCCCTTGCGAAGGCCTTGGCTGCCATGGAACAGCTAGTCACAAAACTAGCATAACACAACCGGGCATGAACACTACATACAGAACACAGTAACAAACAGTAAACATAAACAGAAATACTAAACAAGAATCACCTTTATTCCAAGAGGTTGCTCCCTTGAACTTAAAACTCTTGTATCGAAAAACATCATGCTAGTTTTGTGACAAGCCAATCCCGGCGCCCCCGAAAAAGAGGACAAGGTTGCTACTCACATACAGTCCCTTGCGAAGGCCTTGGCTGCCATGGAACAGCTAGTCACAAAACTAGCATAACACAACCGGGCATGAACACTACATACAGAACACAGTAACAAACACTTACCGTGGGTAACTATGATCCTTTATTTCGGGTCTGCTTCTTCATCTTCGCACGTTGATTATTAAACCAATTGGTGCATTGTTTCTCTGTCACATCAAGGGTGGCTGCTAAATTAGCCCGCCGCTCCGCATCTAGTGATGGACTCGTTTTAAAAGCTTCCTCCAACTTCTTCATTTGTTCTTCTGAAAACTTTGCCCGAATGCACTTTGCTCCCTCTGTGCACCACCACCATGCATCACAATATCAAACCCAATAATAGCACAAACAATATCACACCCAACAATATCAACATGTTCCATTCTTCAAAATGTATAACTCAAAACACAGGAAGGGATAAGAAAATATAGGGCTTACGTGCTGTCGACGGTTGAGCTATCGTTTGAGGGACATCCGATGTTGCATCAACCACAAGCGATTGAGCTTTTTGGGCGTCCCGCAGTGCCGCCGCCGCATCTTTAGCCGCTTGCTTCGCCAGTCCCGCGAGCTTTTTTTGTTGTGCCATTTCCTTACGGGCCGCTTTGGCATCCGCCAATCGCTTCTGCTCCATCACGCGCACCTTCTCAGCTTCCATCACGTGCGATGAGAATGAGGTGTTTGCCTCGATCGCTTGAGCAATTGCCGCCTCTCGCCTCTCTTTCTTCGACAATCTTGGTGGCGGCGCAGCAGGCCGTTCCTTGGGAAACTCCATGTCCTCGAGGCCCTTCAACTTCAAAAGATGATCCTGTGAAAATACCCACCCTCCAAAATTATGCTTTGTCCGATTAACTAACCTTATTAACCTGATTTGATGAGCATCACCTTGTCACACATATCCACATTACAAGTTCTCACCTCAGATCCATCAGCTGCCAATGTTATCCCCTTGTCGATGTATGCCTGATTGATGTTGTGGTTTTTCTCCGTGATCAACTTTTCATACGCGTCCCCACACCAGTGTGTATACATGATGCGCTTGTGACTTGCACTCGCAAATTCCCACTCATCAAAAGCCGTGTCTGAACTCTCTAGAAAAGTATTGCGCTCCTCCTTCACATACGTCTTGAGCTGATTTCCAACGCGCGAATCATCTACAACCTGCACCAGATCTGTGCAGTCTGCTTCACCGTATTCGGCAGTAGTGTTCCTGCCGTTTCACATCCACATCCAAACTCACGATCATATCGAAAGGATAAACATGTGACACCGTAAACAATTAGAAACGACAAGCGTAGACCATATACAAGGCGAGGACATAGATAGGTGCTTACGAGAGAACACGAAGTTGTCGCCGATACTTCTCGTCCACTTGTGACCCCAATCGATCATGCCACAGGATGGCCGGCCGGAGGTGAGAGGGTACACTTGCCGTCTGATCGACTGGGTCTAAGATGGAGGGCATCTCCGCATCTCCATCCTCCTCATCGGTGAGCTCATCATCATCATTAATAAGGTCAACAACTTTAGGAAGGTCACCTTCACCGTCTTCATCCTCACTGCTCTCCGAGATGCCATCATCCGCCACCATCAAAATATCTGGATAGTCAGTCATGTCACATGGATCGTCCTCATCCGCATCGTCCATCTCCGCATCGACCAAGTCAGCAGTCTGCGTCACACCGATCCCTCCATCAGCTCGGCTGGAGAATAACTGCCCCGAGAAAATTTGGAGAAAATTTGGAGAAAATCAGCCCGGCTTATGCATAGCCTGATTTTCACTGGTTACGGGTTATGGCTGGAGGACAAGCTCCATCTCATATATATAAGATTTGCACAAACATTGTGACCACATATATCTAAATGGAAATCAAGTGTGGCCTAAAGGGAAGACAACCTGAGGCCGGAAGAGCACATATGAAACGTCGTCATGCCGCCCACCCCAGTTAGGTGTTTTGTTTTGAAGTTGCTCGACACTCCAATGTTCCGGAAGGTACTCCACCGTTATGTCAGTGTCCGTAACGATCAATGGTCGCACTGGGTAATGCAACATATCACCCACCTCACCTTCCCACATGGCCATGCGTAGATCGGATAGGGCGTATCGCCCCGGCTCAAGCCGGCCCTCCACCACAACGCCGTTAAAAGCGGTGATACAAGCCTCCGCTGTAATAAAGCCTGCGGTGGCGACAGCCTGTTCACACGTTATCCCAGCCACCGCATCAGCCTTGAATTCACTCGTAGCATGACGGCATTTGCAAGCACCAAAAGGGTCAACACAGCCTTGAGCGCGGGTGTCACCAACTATGTATGTGGGCGCATACTTGTGATGCCACCGCAGGCTCTCCTTCCGCGGCAGCACTCCCTGATGGCTTCACGCCAACGGTGGTGGCCACTTCAGCCTCTGTCACGCATGCGGTGGCGACAGCCTGTTCACGCGTTATCCCAGCCACCGCATCAGCCTTGAATTCACTCGTAGCATGACGGCATTTGCAAGCACCAAAAGGGTCAACACAGCCTTGAGCGCGGGTGTCACCAACTATGTATGTGGGCGCATACCTGTGATGCCACCGCAGGCTCTCCTTCCGCGGCAGCACTCCCTGATGGCTTCACGCCAACGGTGGTGGCCACTTCAGCCTCTGTCACGCATGCGGTGGCGACAGCCTGTTCACACGTTATCCCAACCACCGCATCAGCCTTGAATTCACTCGTAGCATGACGGCATTTGCAAGCACCAAAAGGGTCAACACAGCCTTGAGCGCGGGTGTCACCAACTATGTATGTGGGCGCATACCTGTGATGCCACCGCAGGCTCTCCTTCCGCGGCAGCACTCCCTGATGGCTTCACGCCAACGGTGGTGGCCACTTCAGCCTCTGTCACGCATGCGGTGGCGACAGCCTGTTCACACGTTATCCCAGCCACCGCATCAGCCTTGAATTCACTCGTAGCATGACGGCATTTGCAAGCACCAAAAGGGTCAACACAGCCTTGAGCGCGGGTGTCACCAACTATGTATGTGGGCGCATACCTGTGATGCCACCGCAGGCTCTCCTTCCGCGGCAGCACTCCCTGATGGCTTCACGCCAACGGTGGTGGCCACTTCAGCCTCTGTCACGCATGCGGTGGCGACAGCCTGTTCACACGTTATCCCAGCCACCGCATCAGCCTTGAATTCACTCGTAGCATGACGGCATTTGCAAGCACCAAAAGGGTCAACACAGCCTTGAGCGCGGGTGTCACCAACTATGTATGTGGGCGCATACCTGTGATGCCACCGCAGGCTCTCCTTCCGCGGCAGCACTCCCTGATGGCTTCACGCCAACGGTGGTGGCCACTTCAGCCTCTGTCACGCATGCGGTGGCGACAGCCTGTTCACACGTTATCCCAACCACCGCATCAGCCTTGAATTCACTCGTAGCATGACGGCATTTGCAAGCACCAAAAGGGTCAACACAGCCTTGAGCGCGGGTGTCACCAACTATGTATGTGGGCGCATACCTGTGATGCCACCGCAGGCTCTCCTTCCGCGGCAGCACTCCCTGATGGCTTCACGCCAACGGTGGTGGCCACTTCAGCCTCTGTCACGCATGCGGTGGCGTGTTCCATCCAGCCACCGCCGTGCCTTGAATTCACTCGTGGCATGACTGGCGTTGCAGCACCAAAAGGGTCAACACCGCGAGCGCGTGTGCCAACTATGTGCGGGCGCATACGTGATGCCACCGCAGGCTCTCCTTCCGCGGCAGCACTCCCTGATGGCTTCACGCCAACGGTGGTGGCCACTTCAGCCTCTGTCACGCATGCGGTGGCGACAGCCTGTTCACACGTTATCCCAGCCACCGCATCAGCCTTGAATTCACTCGTAGCATGACGGCATTTGCAAGCACCAAAAGGGTCAACACAACCTTGAGCGCGGGTGTCACCAACTATGTATGTTGGCTATTACCCTTCGGGTGGCTTAAGCCACCCTAACAGCGATTTAGGGTGGCTTAAGCCACCTTAACGTTTTCAATCATTGCGGGAGCTATCGGTACCGGAAACTAGATTTTTTAAGCTCAAAATGACGGCGACAATGTCTTCTTTTAGGCATTATATGCACTATTCGGCGAGCCCAAGCTCCCGGTGAGCAATTTTGGGAAGTATCCAAGAGGGTGCAACATTTAGTGAATTTTGAGCGATTTTTTCCGGTTTTTGCATACCCATGCTACTTCAACCGAGATTTTGAGGGTCAAGATGACCTCGGATCAAACTTTTGGCAACACATTGCGGAAAGAGCAGCTCGAGATCTTGACATCATAGGTCTCCAAATTTTGAAAAGCGCCTTCGAGGAAGCCCCTATGAGCTAATTGGCTTAAGGTGGCTTAAGCCATCTTAAGGAAAATTGGGAAATACCCACCCTACTTCAACCGAGATTTTGAGGGTCAAGATGAACTCAGATCAAACTTTTGATAAGACACTGCAGAAAGAGCAGCTCAAGATCTTGACCGCCTTGGTCTCCAAATTTTGAAAGCACCGAAGAGGAAGCCCTAATGAGCCCTTCAAGTTAAGGTGGCTTAAGCCAGCTTAAGCTGCGGGTAATAGGCATCGACCCTCGACCCTCGACCCTCGACCCTTGACCCTCGACCCTCGATGGCTATTACCCTTCGGGTGGCTTAAGCCACCCTAACAGCGATTTAGGGTGGCTTAAGCCACCTTAACGTTTTCAATCATTGCGGGAGCTATCGGTACCGGAAACTAGATTTTTTAAGCTCAAAATGGCGGCGACAATGTCTTCTTTTCGACACTATATGCACTATTCGGCGAGCCCAAGTTCCCGGTGAGCAATTTTGGGAAGTATCCAAGAGGGTGCAACATTTAGTGAATTTTGAGCGATTTTTTCCCGGTTTTTGCATACCCATGCTACTTCAACCGAGATTTTGAGGGTCAAGATGACCTCGGATCAAACTTTTGGCAACACACTGCAGAAAGAGCAGCTCGAGATCTTGACATTATAGGTCTCCAAATTTTGAAAAGCGCCTTCGAGGAAACCCCTATGAGCTAATTGGCTTAAGGTGGCTTAAGCCATCTTAAGGAAAATTGGGAAATACCCACCCTACTTCAACCGAGATTTTGAGGGTCAAGATGAACTCAGATCAAACTTTTGATAAGACACTGCAGAAAGAGCAGCTCAAGATCTTGACCGCCTTGGTCTCCAAATTTTGAAAGCACCGAAGAGGAAGCCCTAATGAGCCCTTCAAGTTAAGGTGGCTTAAGCCAGCTTAAGCTGCGGGTAATAGGCATCGACCCTCGACCCTCGACCCTCGACCCTTGACCCTCGACCCTCGATGGCTATTACCCTTCGGGTGGCTTAAGCCACCCTAACAGCGATTTAGGGTGGCTTAAGCCACCTTAACGTTTTCAATCATTGCGGGAGCTATCGGTACCGGAAACTAGATTTTTTAAGCTCAAAATGACGGCGACAATGTCTTCTTTTAGACACTATATGCACTATTCGGCGAGCCCAAGTTCCCGGTGAGCAATTTTGGGAAGTATCCAAGAGGGTGCGACATTTAGTGAATTTTGAGCGATTTTTTCCCGGTTTTTGCATACCCATGCTACTTCAACCGAGATTTTGAGGGTCAAGATGACCTCGGATCAAACTT
>LGRX02031429.1:0-10655 GCA_001247695.2 Cymbomonas tetramitiformis
GCATACGCATAAGCATACACTGTATTTCCGTTGCAGTATCTCGCACAGCACGTCTCACGTGATAGGGGCGGCAGCCTGACCGGTTCGCCACCGGTCAGCTCAGGTTGAATCCTAGACCGCCTCGAGGTGGGCGCACTCTCGGCAGTGCCCAGCCGAGTGTGCGCTCAAAGCCATATTCAAAGCATCCCACCATAAGCATACGCACAAGCACACACATTGTGCTCACTACAGCATCTCGCACATACGCATAAGCATACATTGTATTTCCGTTGCAGCATCTCGCACAACACGTCTCACGTGATAGGGGCGGCAGCCTGACCGGTTCGTCACCGGTCAGCTCAGGTTGAGTCCCTGACCGCCTCGAGGTGGGCACACTCTCGGCAGTGCCCGGCCGAGTGTGCGCCCAAAGCCATATTCAAAGCATCCCACCATAAGCATACGCACAAGGACACACCTTGTGCTCACTACAACATCTCGCACATACGCATAAGCATACCTTGTATTTCCGTTGCAGCATCTCGCACGGCACGTCTCAGGTGATAGGGGCGGCAGCCTGACCGGTTCGCCACCGGTCAGCTCAGGTTGAATCCCTGACCGCCTCGAGGTGGGCGCACTCTCGGCAGTGCCCGGCCGAGTGTGCGCCCAAAGCCATATTCAAAGCATCCCACCATAAGCATACGCACAAGGACACACCTTGTGCTCACTACAACATCTCGCACATACGCATAAGCATACATTGTATTTCCGTTGCAGCATCTCGCACGGCACGTCTCAGGTGATAGGGGCGGCAGCCTGACCGGTTCGCCACCGGTCAGCTCAGGTTGAATCCCTGACCGCCTCGAGGTGGGCGCACTCTCGGCAGTGCCCAGCCGAGTGTGCGCCCAAAGCCATATTCAAAGCATCCCACCATAAGCATACGCACAAGGACACACCTTGTGCTCACTACAACATCTCGCACATACGCATAAGCATACCTTGTATTTCCGTTGCAGCATCTCGCACGGCACGTCTCAGGTGATAGGGGCGGCAGCCTGACCGGTTCGCCACCGGTCAGCTCAGGTTGAATCCCTGACCGCCTCGAGGTGGGCGCACTCTCGGCAGTGCCCGGCCGAGTGTGCGCCCAAAGCCATATTCAAAGCATCCCACCATAAGCATACGCACAAGGACACACCTTGTGCTCACTACAACATCTCGCACATACGCATAAGCATACATTGTATTTCCGTTGCAGCATCTCGCACGGCACGTCTCAGGTGATAGGGGCGGCAGCCTGACCGGTTCGCCACCGGTCAGCTCAGGTTGAATCCCTGACCGCCTCGAGGTGGGCGCACTCTCGGCAGTGCCCGGCCGAGTGTGCGCCCAAAGCCATATTCAAAGCATCCCACCATAATCATACGCACAAGCGCACACCTTGTGCTCACTACAGCATCTCGCGCATACGCATAAGCATACACTATATTTCCGTTGCAGCATCTTGCATAGTACGTAATTTTGCATCAATAATAATAGCCGTATACCATAATGCCACTTGCAAGTATCCATACATTAGGTTGTGTATGAACGTGGAAATATGAACATGGAAATGCACTTGCATAGTGAATTGCTCTTTTCAAAAACATCTCCCGTGTGCATAACATGGCATCCTGATATTTGCAGTGATCAAATTGGCCCCGCGCGGCTACTCAAAAACCTAAAATATCAAAATATTGCATCGGTTTTGTTTCTACGAACCTTCTCCAATGTTCTCCAAAAATATTAAGTCATATAATATCATTTCCCGGAATCTTGCACTTTATAGCGCCCCGCCCCATAGCCCATACATAATAAAACCTCCGCTCTCACAGCTAGTATCTCTCCCACACGGCCCCGCAACCCGATAACAATAAAATATGGGCTATGCAACTTTCTAATGCCTTCTACTAGCATGGTGCACCTTCACAAACTTGCCATTGGCCTCGTAGCGACACATTCATTTGCCGCGCATGCATGCCAAGTGCAAAACACGATTTCCTGCTGTTTGCAGTGACCAAAATGGCCCCGCACGACTACTCCTAAACCCTAAATGTCAAAATATTACATTTTTGAGTTTGTCCAAACCTTCTCCAAACTTCTCCAAAAATATTAAGCCGTATAATAACATTTACCGAAATTATGCACTTTATAGCGGACCCCGCATATGCGAAACCCCTGCTCTCACAACCAATATTTCACCCGCCAGCAACCATAAAACCCTAAAATCTTGGCTATGCAACTTTCTAGTGCCTTCGACTAACTTGGTGCACCTTCCCAAACTCGGCGATGACCTTTTATCAACACATTCATGTGACGCGCATGCATGCCAAGTGCAAAACACGATTTCCTGCGGTTTGCAGTGCCCAAAATGGCCCCGCACGACTACTCCAAAGCCCTAAATGTCAAAAAACAACATTTTTGAGTTTGTCTAAACCTTCTCCAAACTTCTCCAAAAATATCAAGCCGTATAACAACATTTACCGAAAATATGCACTTTCTAGCGGACCCCGCATACGCGAAACCCCTGCTCTCACCGCCAATATTTCACCCGCCAGCAACCCTAAAACCCTAAAATCTTGGCTATGCAACTTTCAAGTGCCTTCAACTAACTTGGTGCACCTCCCCAAACTCGACGATGACCTTTTATCAACACATTCATGCGACGCGCATGCATGCCAAGTGCAAAACACGATTTCCTGCGGTTTGCAGTGCCCAAAATGGCCCCGCACGACTACTCCAAAACCCAAAATGTCAAAATTTTATATTTTTGAGTTTGTCTAAGCCTTCTCCAAACTTCTCCAAAAATATCAAGCCGTATAACAACATTTCCCGAAATTATGCACTTTATAGCGGACCCCGCATACGCGAAACCCCTGCTCTCACCGCCAATATTTCACCCGCCAGCAACCCTAAAACCCTAAAATCTGGGCTATGCAACTTTCAAGTGCCTTCAACTAACTTGGTGCACCTCCCCAAACTCGGCGGTGACCTTTTATCAACACATTCATGCGACGCGCATGCATGCCAAGTGCAAAACACGATTTCCTGCGGTTTGCAGTGACCAAAATGGCCCCGCACGACTACTCCTAAACCCTAAATGTCAAAATTTTATATTTTTTGAGTTTGTCCAAACCTTCTCCAAACTTCTCCAAAAATATCAAGCCGTATAATAACATTTACCGAAATTATGCACTTAAGTATGTAACCCCCGTCCACCCACGCGTGCCACATGCCTATAAGGGGTACTCAGGCCTATAATGATAATTATCATTATTATAGGACCCATATAATGATATATATCATTATAAGGGCTTATAACGATAACAACTCATTACAGGCCTTATCATGCCGCCATGTCCTATTAAGACGTATGTATAACCATAAAACTCATACCCCGAGATGTCTTTAAACGCTTAAGCCAATCCAAGGAGAATTTGAAATTCTCAGGAAGAGGGGTATTGGCTTTAGCCATGAGTTCACCAATCGCTCGCGCTTTCGCGAGAATAATATCATCACTGAGAGGCGCGCCTTTCGCCTCCATCGTGTCGAGCCATGTCCCAAGCGCGGTGTTAAGACCGGCAACATTGTTTTTCCTACTTTTGCACTTGGCAAGATCAAACTTGGTTTTATCCTCGGCTTGCTGCTGGATAAGTTGTTTGATGTGAAAGCAGATATTATTGAGATATATGCTTATCACTGAAAATGAAATGCAGCGCGGTATGGTTTCGGTTCGGTTCTCGGCTAAAGTCGCATTAAACTAAAAGATACTCGGACTTAAGCGGGCGGGACCGTGACACACTCGCGGAGCAAACAGGCAGGCACTGCAAGTGACATCCTACCAGGCGAGGGGTGACACAGGGGGCACCACTGCTCCCCCCTTATGGGGGGAGAAAGTTGGCACTCCCATGACACCACCTCACCCCGAAGGAGGGAGGTGCACTGAAGGGCCAGCCGGTGCATCCGGGGAGGCGGCTAGGAAGAAATGTTGTCAGAGTTAATCTAGGGGCCATACCAACCCATCTAGAAGCAGTGAGGCAAGCTAACACCCTACATTCCAGGGGTCCAACGCCAGTGCAGTAGTAACGGTACATGGCGATCACCCAATGCCCTTGCGGTGCCAGAGCCAAAAACGTCCTGGCACCACCAGAGAAAATGCGTCCTGGTGGAAGGGGTAGGGAAGTGGGAGGCGAGATGGAAGATCCACGGAGAGGGGAGCGAGCACAAAGCAGTTGGGTGCGTTGTGAGGCGGAATGGAGCGGGGCACGGCACCACTATGCATCACCGTAAGGTGACAAAGGGGTGCAAGATGTGAAGACGGCATCGGCGGCGAGACGAAGTCATTGGGCACAAAATTCTCGCTGTTGGCGGCGGAGATGGCAAAGGAATCGTTGGTGTCTGGTGCACAAGCACCACCAGACACCGCCAGGGCATAGCCACTGGTAAAATGTCGTTGGCGAAGTAAGGTGAGAGCAGATCATACAGCTGCAATGCGCTGGCGCTGGTGCGCTGTCGCCATATTGCAGTCGGCTGCAAAATCTGTGGAGTAAGAGGTTTGGGTTTGGGGTTTAAACGTAACTTTTCGTAAAATCGATAATTTCCAGAGGTGAAAAAGTCTAATTGGGCTAGAATTTTACGAGGAAAACGTTGGCGAGGTCAAAAACAGGCGTCAGGTAAGCCAGTTTTGCTGCAGTTCAGGTGCTGCTGTCCAGAGGTTGAGGCACACAAAGAAATTGTCGGTTTGTGTTGAGTGGTTGCGCACAAAAAAGTGCGCTAGATGTCGGTAGATGTCGGTACTAAAATATGTCGGGCTGTCGGGGTTGACCGGTGCGAAGGCAAGGCGGTCGATGTCGACAGTAAATTGTCGGAAGATGTCGGTACTAGAAAGATGTCGGTACAAAGAAGATGTCGGATAGAATCGCCGGGCGCGAAGCGGACGGAGAATGAAAGAAACGCCACCACTGAACGTAGGTGGGTCCTGACCTGATGTGAAAGCAGATATTATTGATATATATATGCTTATCACTGAAAATGAAATGCAGCGCGGTAGGGTTTCGGTTCGGGTTCTCGGCTAAAGTCGCATTAAACTAAAAGATACTCGGACTTAAGCTGGCGGGACCGTGACACACTCGCGGAGCAAACAGGCAGGCACTGCAAGTGACATCGATCCTACCAGGCGAGGGGTGGCACAGGGGGCATCACTGCTCCCCCCTTATGGGGGGAGAAAGTTGGCACTCCCGTGACTGTTTACTTTTGAGAATAGCCTGGATAGTTGGCTGCGCTGGCTCCTTGTCAAGTTCGAACTCACAGTATATTCCGTGATTCAAGTATTCCGTACACAGAATGTGCGGTAAGGTAATTTGCTTCGGTCCTAAAACATAAAGAGCAGAGGTATCTGATAGAGAGTTTCCCGCAGAATTCGGCAGCCAATTCTTTCGCTAGTCCGACGTGGCCCATAAAATCCGTGTGTGTCGCGATAGTCCGATTTCACTGGTTCAGTTCGTGAACACTTACACTAATGTACTTTTGGTTGGGCGTAAACGGAATATTCAACAAGTACAGTCAGCTGAGCGATTTGCGTCGCTGCCGAATTGAGTTTTCATTTCGTTCGAATTTGGCCTCGCACGAGCGAATTGAAGGCAATTCTCACGAGCGAATTGAGCAAATCGGCAGCCGATCCGACGTGGACCGACGTGTCCCCGGAAAATGCGGCATCTTCTGACGTCGGACTAGCGAAAGAATTGGGCTGCCGAATTTGCGGGAAACTCACTATCGTCAGAATTTGAAAATAATAAAACTCGGTTACTAATCGTATCGTGTGAGTGCTGTCCGATCGCAAAATGACGTCAAATATTTGGTCGCAGCTCGCGGGCCTAGTGGAGATCTTTAGATCGACTGGCCTAGTATGTATATAGAGCAGCTATACCCTCCCGTCTCCGACGGAGGGCCCATGCGGCGTTTAATGTGTCGTTGACGTTGACGTTGACGTTGATGTCACACTTTCGTTTCAGTACGTGGTCGCCAGTTTTTTGTGTGACATGAAACGCAGTCCGCAAAGCTCCCAGAACGAAAGTTGGTGACACTGTCATCAACGTCGCCTGTATGGGCTGGAACAGGAACTATACACAAAAATGATTTTCCGTGTGTCATGTACGTTGTCACACTTTCGTTTCAGTACGTGGTCGCCAGGTTTTTGTGTGACACGAAACGCAGTCCGCAAAGCTCCCAGAATGAAAATTGGTGACGCTGCCGATGTCGCGCCCATCGTATGGGTTAGAATGATGATGTTGATAACTGTTTGGGAAAATAGTTAGTTGTAACGGGGGGCGGAGCCTATTGTTGAATCATTATTGTTTTGTAGTAATGGGGGCAGGCAGTCATTAACTTTTTTTATATATAGTAATGGGGGGGTGTGGGGGGGGCGGAGGCCCCCCGCTGGGCGAAGACTTAAAAGTTCCGGAATGGATACCACGTATGATGAATAGCACAGCATGACGAATGTCAAATGCCAAATGTGTCGGCTGGCGCCCATCAATGATTACGTATCGCTGTTTCCTGCAATCATGCCTGCCAGCACACCTACCTGCATATTGCACCACGTCCTGGTCCCTACGGTCCTAGCAAATTGTAGTATGTGTACTAAAGGTGTCCTAAAGGCATAGTAAAGGACAGTTAGTACGTATGGGCGTTAGTATGCCGGTAGCATAGTATATTACAGGCATACTAACGCCATATTGGCCTGTTAAGATGCGCGTGCTACAGGCGTCCTAACGGCACTGCGCCTTAAGTATGCGTTGGCCCCAACTGGAGCAGGGGTGAGTGGTGGGGCACGTGTGGGTGTGCAGATCACTGAGATGGCCTTTTATGGTGACTAGAAGGCCAGAGGAAGTTTATTCCGCGGAGTATGGTGGGATTCGGGGAAAGTAGTACGCGGGCTGAGTTTCTCGGAAATGTAGGGACGTTAGGATGGCGTTAGCATGCCTCTAGGATGTCATTAGGAGGTTGGCGTTAGGACGTAATTAGGATGCTCGTAGGCAAAGTTAATACGCTAATGGCACTCTAGCGGCACTGCGCCTTATAAAGTATGCGTTAGTTGTACTACTGCAGGGGTCGTTACCAAGGTCACAATTTGCAACTGCCTGCATGGCATGTGGCAAGCAAAAAATAAACTAGCAGCGATTCATGTCTCATACATCGACCTCGTCGTCGTCCTATGTCCTTGATCCCTCGAATAAGTCGGCCGTTGGGTCGAGAATGACCGCGGTCTCCATGCACGGATGTGGTACAATAACAACCTGCTGTTCTACTCTATTGGCTAATATGAATGGCTCCATGTTGTCAAAGGCCGCGCGGTCTACGTGCGGGTTGAAGGTATAGACCGTCTTGGTCAAGTTATCCGGGCCGAGAATGGAGTGACGTCGACGGTACTCCTTGATCTGTTCGTCGGTCGGCTTAGCGAACCAATCGCATTTCGGTAAGATGTAGACCTTTCCTGCAATCTCCACCCGCAATATTCTCGTAATACGGCCGTGCCTGCATATCACCAAGCCCACGATTGTGTAAACAGCTAAGTTAGTATGTCGTTAGGACATTATGCGCATCCTAATCGAGTCATAACGACATCCTAAAGACATGTTAAAGGTAGAATAGTGCGTGCTCCTTTCTCACCTTGCCACGGATTTTGGCTCACCGTGCTCGTCCACTTCCTCACTCGCGAAGAAAGTGCGAAAGTAGCTGTGTACGGTGCGCTTGTTCCGATCGGTCGTAGCGCCGTGCGGTAATCAGCGTCGCCGATCTTGACGTGCGTGAAGTTATAGCAAACCGGTGTCGGCCCCGCCATGAGCAACATCTCGTACTTGGTGAACTGTCGGCCCAACCATTCCGTAGGATCCGCGTACGCTCCAAATGGGGGCTCGCGTATGTGCTCAGGTTTGCCCTCCCTTGCACACACCGCGTTCCGGTACTTCTTGTTTCGCAGTCGCATCTGTGCATTCCAACTATGCACAGCGATACGATACCGTTAGTACTTTAGGCGCGTCCTAAATATGCAACAACGGCGTCATAAGGGCATAAACAACCGCTCGGGGAATGGGGCCCCAAATCACCTGCGCGCGTCTTCCACATACTTCTCCCACTTCTCCACCAGCTCTCGATAAGCCGGCAATTCAGTCCGCATCCAAACCTTCAAGGCCTTAATCTCATCATCTCGCAAGACCACACGTTTCCCCCTAGCCGATACCTCAACCGCAATTGCCCCGCGGCTCCCCATGGTCACGGCCGCCGGCATCCGGGTGGAGTGGTCTTCCGAAATGAAAGTGATTAACCCACGCACCAAATGCAACACCTTCACCCGCTTGATGCAGTTCATTATGGCTGGAACGGGTAGGGAGTTGCTCCTCGCTATGCTTTTGATGTGACCGTTCAAGGACTCGAAGGCGTACATCCATACCTCCCGCATGGGACCATACTTCTCAAGTTGTTGGACGAAGTGAGAAAACATGTGAGTGTTAATCACACACCAAGCATACGCTGGCCCGGTCGCCTCCAACTCCTCGAAAAATGACTTGATTTCTTGTGCGAGTGGCTCCATATCCTGCACGTACGCAGCAATTCGTTAGGGCCCGTATGATGTACGAAGCATGTTAACGGCATCATAACATCATACTAACTATATCCTAACCGTTTACCTTAGGACGCACTTGTGTCGTCGTGATCTCCCGCACGATCGTGGTCATTTTAACCACTAGCTTGGCCAATCGATTGGCGGGCTGCCCTTCATCTCGTGGCCAAGCGCAGACTGTCGACAAGATACTGTTTTGCACGAGCTTCAAGCCGTCGTGAGCCCGAATGTGCTTGGCGGCTTTCCTATCGGCGGTAGTTTGCAACAATCGTTTGTGGCCACGCCCCCATCTTTCCACCGCCCTTATGCTCTTCAAGAAACTGCGCGCTGTCTCCAAGCTTCGCTTCGTGGTAGACCTTCTGTCAGGGCGGGGTGGAATCGCGAAAGGTCCGTGATTCATCTTGTACATCAATACCTCCTTACCTGCGTCACATTATTTGAACTGAGTATGCCGCTAGTACCCCTTCGTGACACCGATAACACGTGGTTAATACACTATCGGCACGTTATGCACATCCTAACACGTGCATATTTGCCTACCTTGAGCATTCTTCACCTTGGTTGTGGCATGCCACGTGGGATGGACACCGTCCGCTTTCGCTTGCTGGCGGAGGGCGTCGTTGAAGTCGACCCCGAGCAAGGTTGCAGCGATTCTGTTCACCAGGTTCATGATGTCATGCATGCCATCTAGGATGATATCACGGTAGATCTTGAAGTAAACCAACCGAGTAAAAACGCTCGAGAACTTGACGCCCGTATTCCGCATGCTCTCCTCCAAGGTCGCTCCCGAAAGTTCGGGGTCTCCGCTATCTCGCAGATCTTCATGCATTGCGGCATGACGCTTGTACTCGGCGTCCGTGCGCAACGGTGGAGTGCCTAGACCGAAGAGAAAACAAAGTAATCAGCAAACACTCATTTACACCACATGCATTATACGGTTAGCACGCCTTTAGGCTTTTAAGTACATCCTAACGCCAACCTAACGACGTGCTACTAGCATACCTGGCGGATTTTGCTTGCTGAAGAGGTACACCATTTTGTGCATTAATGTTGACCATGTCCCCCAAATTTTGCATACTAGGCACGCGGCGTATGCACCGACGTCCATGATTTGTGCGGCTTCAACCGCTCCCTTGTAGTCCATGAGTATGGCAAAGAGCATGACCTTCAACCGCACGTGCTCGTTGGTGTACGAGTCCCAACACAAAAAAACCTTCGTCCCACAACACCACGAGCTCGTCCACGAGTTTACCATACAGCAATTGTGAGTTGGCAGGGTGTTGCCCTTCAATGATCCCGTACACCTCCATGTTCGCATACTTCGTGCGAAGCTCCGGAGGTAGGTTTAAGATTTGGAAGTATATAGGGAACACCCCCATTTTGCCACAATGCTGCCCCATCGGCACTCAAGAGTATACTCACGTTCCTGGCTTCCTTGAAAAACTCGATGTGTCGCACGTTCTTCCGCTCCTGCCATTCCTTTCCATCTGATGGAAGATTCCAGCACAGGTGAACGTGTTAGTATATGGTTAAGATACAGTTAACATGTCGTTAAGGCACTAGCGGCATCCTAACATCGACCTCAATAGAATACTCACCCCAGATTGTGCGCATCGATCCGTCTTCCGGTGGAACATGCCTCGAGTGGGCGAGCATCATCTCCGCCGTGTATGGATTCGCGTACACACGTCTCAGCAAATCGACAACATTCCACCAAAAGAATGTTGATCGCGGTTTCTTGGCTTTCCCCGCGTCCACGTCTCCCGTCTCGCCCAATGCCTCCCACCGGGGCTCCTTGCACTTCGGGCACTCGTCGGCGGTGGCGTAATCTTCCTCGAAGAACACGCCCCCCTTCACGCATAAGTCGACCCTATGCCAGGGGGCGTCGAACGCTTCGAACCGTTTCCAGGCGGCTTTGAAGTTCGTTGGAAAGTTGCCCAATTGATCTCCGAAATGTTCCGTGATAATGGCGAGGAGCTTGTCGAAAGAGTCTCGCGACATCTTGCCTTCGGCGTTCCATTCCAAG
>LGRX02031430.1:0-10162 GCA_001247695.2 Cymbomonas tetramitiformis
CGCCCAAAGCCATATTCAAAGCATCCCACCATAATCATACGCACAAGCGCACACCTTGTGCTCACTACAGCATCTCGCGCATACGCATAAGCATACACTATATTTCCGTTGCAGCATCTTGCATAGTACGTAATTTTGCATCAATAATAATAGCCGTATACCATAATGCCACTTGCAAGTATCCATACATTAGGTTGTGTATGAACGTGGAAATATGAACATGGAAATGCACTTGCATAGTGAATTGCTCTTTTCAAAAACATCTCCCGTGTGCATAACATGGCATCCTGATATTTGCAGTGATCAAATTGGCCCCGCGCGGCTACTCAAAAACCTAAAATATCAAAATATTGCATCGGTTTTGTTTCTACGAACCTTCTCCAATGTTCTCCAAAAATATTAAGTCATATAATATAATTTCCCGGAATCATGCACTTTATAGCGCCCCGCCCCATAGCCCATACATAATAAAACCTCCGCTCTCACAGCTAGTATCTCTCCCACACGGCCCCGCAACCCGATAACAATAAAATATGGGCTATGCAACTTTCTAATGCCTTCTACTAGCATGGTGCACCTTCACAAACTTGCCATTGGCCTCGTAGCGACACATTCATTTGCTGCGCATGCATGCCAAGTGCAAAACACGATTTCCTGCTGTTTGCAGTGACCAAAATGGCCCCGCACGATTACTCCTAAACCCTAAATGTCAAAATATTACATTTTTGAGTTTGTCCAAACCTTCTCCAAACTTCTCCAAAAATATTAAGCCGTATAATAACATTTACCGAAATTATGCACTTTATAGCGGACCCCGCATATGCGAAACCCCTGCTCTCACAGCCAATATTTCACCCGCCAGCAACCCTAAAACCCTAAAATCTTGGCTATGCAACTTTCTAGTGCCTTCAACTAACTTGGTGCACCTTCCCAAACTCGGCGATGACCTTTTATCAACACATTCATGTGACGCGCATGCATGCCAAGTGCAAAACACGATTTCCTGCGGTTTGCAGTGCCCAAAATGGCCCCGCACGACTACTCCTAAACCCTAAATGTCAAAATTTTATATTTTTGAGTTTGTCTAAACCTTCTCCAAACTTCTCCAAAAATATCAAGCCGTATAACAACATTTACCGAAATTATGCACTTTATAGCGGACCCCGCATATGCGAAACCCCTGCTCTCACAGCCAATATTTCACCCGCCAGCAACCCTAAAACCCTAAAATCTTGGCTATGCAACTTTCAAGTGCCTTCAACTAACTTGGTGCACCTTCCCCAAACTCGGCGATGACCTTTTATCAACACATTCATGTGACGCGCATGCATGCCAAGTGCAAAACACGATTTCCTGCGGTTTGCAGTGACCAAAATGGCCCCGCACGACTACTCCTAAACCCTAAATGTCAAAATTTTACATTTTTGAGTTTGTCCAAACCTTCTCCAAACTTCTCCAAAAATATCAAGCCGTATAATAACATTTACCGAAATTATGCACTTTATAGCGGACCCCGCATATGCGAAACCCCTGCTCTCACAGCCAATATTTCACCCGCCAGCAACCCCTAAAACCCTAAAATCTTGGCTATGCAACTTTCTAGTGCCTTCAACTAACTTGGTGCACCTTCCCAAACTCGGCGATGACCTTTTATCAACACATTCATGTGACGCGCATGCATGCTAAGTGCAAAACACGATTTCCTGCGGTTTGCAGTGACCAAAATGGCCCCGCACGACTACTCCTAAACCCTAAATGTCAAAATTTTATATTTTTGAGTTTGTCCAAACCTTCTCCAAACTTCTCCAAAAATATCAAGCCGTATAATAACATTTACCGAAATTATGCACTTAAGTATGTAACCCCCGTCCACCCACGCGTGCCACATGCCTATAAGGGGTACTCAGGCCTATAATGATAATTATCATTATTATAGGACCCATATAATGATATATATCATTATAAGGGCTTATAACGATAACAACTCATTACAGGCCTTATCATGCCGCCATGTCCTATTAAGACGTATGTATAACCATAAAACTCATACCCCGAGATGTCTTTAAACGCTTAAGCCAATCCAAGGAGAATTTGAAATTCTCAGGAAGAGGGGTATTGGCTTTAGCCATGAGTTCACCAATCGCTCGCGCTTTCGCGAGAATAATATCATCACTGAGAGGCGCGCCTTTCGCCTCCATCGTGTCGAGCCATGTCCCAAGCGCGGTGTTAAGACCGGCAACATTGTTTTTCCTACTTTTGCACTTGGCAAGATCAAACTTGGTTTTATCCTCGGCTTGCTGCTGGATAAGTTGTTTGATGTGAAAGCAGATATTATTGAGATATATGCTTATCACTGAAAATGAAATGCAGCGCGGTATGGTTTCGGTTCGGTTCTCGGCTAAAGTCGCATTAAACTAAAAGATACTCGGACTTAAGCGGGCGGGACCGTGACACACTCGCGGAGCAAACAGGCAGGCACTGCAAGTGACATCCTACCAGGCGAGGGGTGACACAGGGGGCACCACTGCTCCCCCCTTATGGGGGGAGAAAGTTGGCACTCCCATGACACCACCTCACCCCGAAGGAGGGAGGTGCACTGAAGGGCCAGCCGGTGCATCCGGGGAGGCGGCTAGGAAGAAATGTTGTCAGAGTTAATCTAGGGGCCATACCAACCCATCTAGAAGCAGTGAGGCAAGCTAACACCCTACATTCCAGGGGTCCAACGCCAGTGCAGTAGTAACGGTACATGGCGATCACCCAATGCCCTTGCGGTGCCAGAGCCAAAAACGTCCTGGCACCACCAGAGAAAATGCGTCCTGGTGGAAGGGGTAGGGAAGTGGGAGGCGAGATGGAAGATCCACGGAGAGGGGAGCGAGCACAAAGCAGTTGGGTGCGTTGTGAGGCGGAATGGAGCGGGGCACGGCACCACTATGCATCACCGTAAGGTGACAAAGGGGTGCAAGATGTGAAGACGGCATCGGCGGCGAGACGAAGTCATTGGGCACAAAATTCTCGCTGTTGGCGGCGGAGATGGCAAAGGAATCGTTGGTGTCTGGTGCACAAGCACCACCAGACACCGCCAGGGCATAGCCACTGGTAAAATGTCGTTGGCGAAGTAAGGTGAGAGCAGATCATACAGCTGCAATGCGCTGGCGCTGGTGCGCTGTCGCCATATTGCAGTCGGCTGCAAAATCTGTGGAGTAAGAGGTTTGGGTTTGGGGTTTAAACGTAACTTTTCGTAAAATCGATAATTTCCAGAGGTGAAAAAGTCTAATTGGGCTAGAATTTTACGAGGAAAACGTTGGCGAGGTCAAAAACAGGCGTCAGGTAAGCCAGTTTTGCTGCAGTTCAGGTGCTGCTGTCCAGAGGTTGAGGCACACAAAGAAATTGTCGGTTTGTGTTGAGTGGTTGCGCACAAAAAAGTGCGCTAGATGTCGGTAGATGTCGGTACTAAAATATGTCGGGCTGTCGGGGTTGACCGGTGCGAAGGCAAGGCGGTCGATGTCGACAGTAAATTGTCGGAAGATGTCGGTACTAGAAAGATGTCGGTACAAAGAAGATGTCGGATAGAATCGCCGGGCGCGAAGCGGACGGAGAATGAAAGAAACGCCACCACTGAACGTAGGTGGGTCCTGACCTGATGTGAAAGCAGATATTATTGATATATATATGCTTATCACTGAAAATGAAATGCAGCGCGGTAGGGTTTCGGTTCGGGTTCTCGGCTAAAGTCGCATTAAACTAAAAGATACTCGGACTTAAGCTGGCGGGACCGTGACACACTCGCGGAGCAAACAGGCAGGCACTGCAAGTGACATCGATCCTACCAGGCGAGGGGTGGCACAGGGCATCACTGCTCCCCCCTTATGGGGGGAGAAAGTTGGCACTCCCGTGACTGTTTACTTTTGAGAATAGCCTGGATAGTTGGCTGCGCTGGCTCCTTGTCAAGTTCGAACTCACAGTATATTCCGTGATTCAAGTATTCCGTACACAGAATGTGCGGTAAGGTAATTTGCTTCGGTCCTAAAACATAAAGAGCAGAGGTATCTGATAGAGAGTTTCCCGCAGAATTCGGCAGCCAATTCTTTCGCTAGTCCGACGTGGCCCATAAAATCCGTGTGTGTCGCGATAGTCCGATTTCACTGGTTCAGTTCGTGAACACTTACACTAATGTACTTTTGGTTGGGCGTAAACGGAATATTCAACAAGTACAGTCAGCTGAGCGATTTGCGTCGCTGCCGAATTGAGTTTTCATTTCGTTCGAATTTGGCCTCGCACGAGCGAATTGAAGGCAATTCTCACGAGCGAATTGAGCAAATCGGCAGCCGATCCGACGTGGACCGACGTGTCCCCGGAAAATGCGGCATCTTCTGACGTCGGACTAGCGAAAGAATTGGGCTGCCGAATTTGCGGGAAACTCACTATCGTCAGAATTTGAAAATAATAAAACTCGGTTACTAATCGTATCGTGTGAGTGCTGTCCGATCGCAAAATGACGTCAAATATTTGGTCGCAGCTCGCGGGCCTAGTGGAGATCTTTAGATCGACTGGCCTAGTATGTATATAGAGCAGCTATACCCTCCCGTCTCCGACGGAGGGCCCATGCGGCGTTTAATGTGTCGTTGACGTTGACGTTGACGTTGATGTCACACTTTCGTTTCAGTACGTGGTCGCCAGTTTTTTGTGTGACATGAAACGCAGTCCGCAAAGCTCCCAGAACGAAAGTTGGTGACACTGTCATCAACGTCGCCTGTATGGGCTGGAACAGGAACTATACACAAAAATGATTTTCCGTGTGTCATGTACGTTGTCACACTTTCGTTTCAGTACGTGGTCGCCAGGTTTTTGTGTGACACGAAACGCAGTCCGCAAAGCTCCCAGAATGAAAATTGGTGACGCTGCCGATGTCGCGCCCATCGTATGGGTTAGAATGATGATGTTGATAACTGTTTGGGAAAATAGTTAGTTGTAACGCGGGGGGGGCGGAGCCCAACGATGAAATCATTATTGTTTTTGTGTGGAGAGCGGGCAAAGTCATTAACTTTTTTTATATATAGTAATGGGGGGGTGTGGGGGGGGCGGAGGCCCCCCGCTGGGCGAAGACTTAAAAGTTCCGGAATGGATACCACGTATGATGAATAGCACAGCATGACGAATGTCAAATGCCAAATGTGTCGGCTGGCGCCCATCAATGATTACGTATCGCTGTTTCCTGCAATCATGCCTGCCAGCACACCTACCTGCATATTGCACCACGTCCTGGTCCCTACGGTCCTAGCAAATTGTAGTATGTGTACTAAAGGTGTCCTAAAGGCATAGTAAAGGACAGTTAGTACGTATGGGCGTTAGTATGCCGGTAGCATAGTATATTACAGGCATACTAACGCCATATTGGCCTGTTAAGATGCGCGTACTACAGGCGTCCTACGGCATGCACTGCGCCTTAAGTATGCGTTGGCCCCAACTGGAGCAGGGGTGAGTGGTGGGGCACGTGTGGGTGTGCAGATCACTGAGATGGCGTTTTATGGTGACTAGAAGGCCAGGGGAAGTTTATTCCGCGGAGTATGGTGGGATTCGGGGAAAGTAGTACGCGGGCTGAGTTTCTCGGAAATGTAGGGACGTTAGGATGGCGTTAGCATGCCTCTAGGATGTCATTAGGAGGTTGGCGTTAGGACGTAGTTAGGATGCTCGTAGGCAAAGTTAATACGCTAATGGCACTCTAGCGGCCCTGCGCCTTATAAAGTATGCGTTAGTTGTACTACTGCAGGGGTCGTTACCAAGGTCACAATTTGCAACTGCCTGCATGGCATGTGGCAAGCAAAAAATAAACTAGCAGCGATTCATGTCTCATACATCGACCTCGTCGTCGTCCTATGTCCTTGATCCCTCGAAGAAGTCGGCCGTTGGGTCGAGAATGACCGCGGTCTCCATGCACGGATGTGGTACAATAACAACCTGCTGTTCTACTCTATTGGCTAATATGAATGGCTCCATGTTGTCAAAGGCCGCACGGTCTACGTGCGGGTTGAAGGTATAGACCGTCTTGGTCAAGTTATCCGGGCCGAGAATGGAGTGACGTCGACGGTACTCCTTGATCTGTTCGTCGGTCGGCTTAGCGAACCAATCGCATTTCAGTAAGATGTAGACCTTTCCTGCAATCTCCACCCGCAATATTCTCGTAATACGGCCGTGCCTGCATATCACCAAGCCCACGATTGTGTAAACAGCTAAGTTAGTATGTCGTTAGGACATTATGCGCATCCTAATCGAGTCATAACGACATCCTAAAGACATGTTAAAGGTAGAATAGTGCGTGCTCCTTTCTCACCTTGCCACGGATTTTGGCTCACCGTGCGCGTCCACTTCCTCACTCGCGAAGAAAGTGCGAAAGTAGCTGTGTACGGTGCGCTTGTTCCGATCGGTCGTAGCCGTGCGGTAATCAGCGTCGCCGATCTTGACGTGCGTGAAGTTATAGCAAACCGGTGTCGGCCCCGCCATGAGCAACATCTCGTACTTGGTGAACTGTCGGCCCAACCATTCCGTAGGATCCGCGTACGCTCCAAATGGGGGCTCGCGTATGTGCTCAGGTTTGCCCTCCCTTGCACACACCGCGTTCCGGTACTTCTTGTTTCGCAGTCGCATCTGTGCATTCCAACTATGCACAGCGATACGATACCGTTAGTACTTTAGGCGCGTCCTAAATATGCAACAACGGCGTCATACGGGCATAAACAACCGCTCGGGGAATGGGGCCACAAATCACCTGCGCGCGTCTTCCACATACTTCTCCCACTTCTCCACCAGCTCTCGATAAGCCGGCAATTCAGTCCGCATCCAAACCTTCAAGGCCTTAATGTCATCATCTCGCAAGACCACACGTTTCCCCCTAGCCGATACCTCAACCGCAATTGCCCCGCGGCTCCCCATGGTCACGGCCGCCGGCATCCGGGTGGAGTGGTCTTCCGAAATGAAAGTGATTAACCCACGCACCAAATGCAACACCTTCACCCGCTTGATGCAGTTCATTATGGCTGGAACGGGTAGGGAGTTGCTCCTCGCTAGGCTTTTGATGTGACCGTTCAAGGACTCGAAGGCGCACATCCATACCTCCCGCATGGGACCATACTTCTCAAGTTGTTGGACGAAGTGAGAAAACATGTGAGTGTTAATCACACACCAAGCATACGCTGGCCCGGTCGCCTCCAACTCCTCGAAAAATGACTTGATTTCTTGTGCGAGTGGCTCCATATCCTGCACGTACGCAGCAATTCGTTAGGGCCCGTATGATGTACGAAGCATGTTAACGGCATCATAACATCATACTAACTATATCCTAACCGTTTACCTTAGGACGCACTTGTGTCGTCGTGATCTCCCGCACGATCGTGGTCATTTTACCCACTAGCTTGGCCAATCGATTGGCGGGCTGCCCTTCATCTCGTGGCCAAGCGCAGACTGTCGACAAGATACTGTTTTGCACGAGCTTCAAGCCGTCGTGAGCCCGAATGTGCTTGGCGGCTTTCTTATCGGCGGTAGTTTGCAACAATCGTTTGTGGCCACGCCCCCATCTTTCCACCGCCCTTATGCTCTTCAAGAAACTGCGCGCTGTCTCCAAGCTTCGCTTCGTGGTAGACCTTCTGTCAGGGCGGGGTGGAATCGCGAAAGGTCCGTGATTCATCTTGTACATCAATACCTCCTTACCTGCGTCACATTATTTGAACTGAGTATGCCGCTAGTACCCCTTCGTGACACCGATAACACGTGGTTAATACACTATCGGCACGTTATGCACATCCTAACACGTGCATATTTGCCTACCTTGAGCATTCTTCACCTTGGTTGTGGCATGCCACGTGGGATGGACACCGTCCGCTTTCGCTTGCTGGCGGAGGGCGTCGTTGAAGTCGACCCCGAGCAAGGTTGCAGCGATTCTGTTCACCAGGTTCATGATGTCATGCATGCCATCTAGGATGATATCACGGTAGATCTTGAAGTAAACCAACCGAGTAAAAACGCTCGAGAACTTGACGCCCGTATTCCGCATGCTCTCCTCCAAGGTCGCTCCCGAAAGTTCGGGGTCTCCGCTATCTCGCAGATCTTCATGCATTGCGGCATGACGCTTGTACTCGGCGTCCGTGCGCAACGGTGGAGTGCCTAGACCGAAGAGAAAACAAAGTAATCAGCAAACACTCATTTACACCACATGCATTATACGGTTAGCACGCCTTTAGGCTTTTAAGTACATCCTAACGCCAACCTAACGACGTGCTACTAGCATACCTGGCGGATTTTGCTTGCTGAAGAGGTACACCATTTTGTGCATTAATGTTGACCATGTCCCCCAAATTTTGCATACTAGGCACGCGGCGTATGCACCGACGTCCATGATTTGTGCGGCTTCAACCGCTCCCTTGTAGTCCATGAGTATGGCAAAGAGCATGACCTTCAACCGCACGTGCTCGTTGGTGTACGAGTCCCAACACAAAAAACCTTCGTCCCACAACACCACGAGCTCGTCCACGAGTTTACCATACAGCAATTGTGAGTTGGCAGGGTGTTGCCCTTCAATGATCCCGTACACCTCCATGTTCGCATACTTCGTGCGAAGCTCCGGAGGTAGGTTTAAGATTTGGAAGTATATAGGGAACACCCCCATTTTGTTCTGCCACAATGCTGCCCCATCGGCACTCAAGAGTATACTCACGTTCCTGGCTTCCTTGAAAAACTCGATGTGTCGCACGTTCTTCCGCTCCTGCCATTCCTTTCCATCTGATGGAAGATTCCAGCACAGGTGAACGTGTTAGTATATGGTTAAGATACAGTTAACATGTCGTTAAGGCACTAGCGGCATCCTAACATCGACCTCAATAGAATACTCACCCCAGATTGTGCGCATCGATCCGTCTTCCGGTGGAACATGCCTCGAGTGGGCGAGCATCATCTCCGCCGTGTATGGATTCGCGTACACACGTCTCAGCAAATCGACAACATTCCACCAAAAGAATGTTGATCGCGGTTTCTTGCCTTTCCCCGCGTCCACGTCTCCCGTCTCGCCCAATGCCTCCCACCGGGGCTCCTTGCACTTCGGGCACTCGTCGGCGGTGGCGTAATCTTCCTCGAAGAACACGCACCCCTTCACGCATAAGTCGACCCTATGCCAGGGGGCGTCGAACGCTTCGAACCGTTTCCAGGCGGCTTTGAAGTTCGTTGGAAAGTTGCCCAATTGATCTCCGAAATGTTCCGTGATAATGGCGAGGAGCTTGTCGAAAGAGTCTCGCGACATCTTGCCTTCGGCGTTCCATTCCAAGCAGTCGATAAGGAGCTTGAAGGCGTTAATGGGTCGGCGCGGGGAGTGTTGATATTGGTCCACGAAAGTCGTCCGTCCGTCCGTCCGTCCACTCCGTCCACAGTGGACGGACCGGACCGACGGAGTGGACGGACGGACGGAGTGGACCAAACATTCTTAACATTCTAAGATTTCGCAAATTAGGGCTCCCATACTTAAGCCCATACTTAAGGAGTGTAACGCGTCGGTCCGCGTCGACGCCTGCGTTTTCACATACTTAAGAAAATTTAAAAAATTTCTTCATACTTAAGGAATATGCACTGACTCCCCCCTCCCCACCTAACCAGGGACTCAGGGGGTATAACCCAGTCGCATGCGAGTGTCAAACGTGCATCAGAGAGACGAACCCAACGACAAAGCTTGACAATCGTATACGATTGTCACACGTGAGTCAGGCAGTAACCCTGTGATTTTTTGTTTCCTATTTTTTGGGCATTCACACAGAGCTTGACAATCGTATACGATTGTCAAACGTGAGTCAGGCAGTAACCCTGTGATTTTTTGTTTCATATTTTTTGGGCATTCCCGGATGATGCCATGCGCGACAGTCACAGTGATGTGTAGATCATTACACTCACCCCGTGTCTATATAGAGTATTCCTTTCATTATAAAAAAATCATTTTTCATGGTACCTTAGCATACCATGCCTAGGTTTTTCGGTCTATACCGGCTATATATGAATTATTAATGAACACGCGATACACAGTTCTGACAATCGTACACGATTGTCAGAACTGTTTCCCAAACGAATTTTGTAATTGTTTTGTTGTTAGTAAAAATTTTACACCGAACCCCACAACAATAATATGGGGGGG
>LGRX02031431.1:0-37894 GCA_001247695.2 Cymbomonas tetramitiformis
GTATCTGCGCAGAATCGGACACAACATCACGGGAGAGGGTGTAGTTCCCTGTGCTGAACCCGCAGAGCTGCCCATCGATCAGGGCATCCATGCTCTCATAAACCCAGGTTAAGTTGGAAGGGCCATCCAAAGTGCGCCATGTGATGCGAGTGACAGACAAATCATCCTCTATCTCAGCCGACCCCACACAGGTGGTGTCCGCATTTCCAGTATAATATGCAGTCACACATGCTCCAATTTCAATAACCGGGCTAGGCGGTGGAGGCTTGGGTGGTGAGAAGGGAGGAGGTGGCGGAGGAGGCGAGCAGGGAGGCAGTGGAGGCGGAGTGGAAAGGCAAGGTGGGAGGTGAGAAAGGGGAGGGGGCTTGGAGGAGGAGGGGGAATGGGGAGGAAAGTGGGGTGGCTCGGGGGAAGGAGGAGAAGGGGCAAGGAGGAGGGAGGCAAGGGAGAAGGCGGAAGAGGAGAAGGTAGCAGGAGGGTAGGGAGGGATTGCAGATGGTATGGGAGGAGGCAAGGGTGTGGATGTGGGAGAAGGCGGCACAGAGGTGGAGATGGGGGAGGAGGAGGAGGAGGGAGGGAGGAGGAGGAGGAGATGGTGGAGGAGAGCAGGGGGGCGGAGGAGGAGGCGGAGAAGGAGATGGCGGGGGAGAGGGAGGGATATCGAAGACGTAGCAGGAAGCATCCTGACGGGTAGATGGGTCAGTCTGCATCAAAGAGTGTGCGCCTGTGCCCGTCGTACATCCACTGAAGCCGTACGGCAGGCTGATGTCGGCGCAATCCGCCGTGACGTACACCTCGCAGTAATTCCACGCAAAGGAGAAGCCTATGCAAGAGCTCTCCATCTCGCAGTACTCCGCACACTGCTCCGCATTGCGAGTGTACACATTGACCAAGTCCAGGTACAAAGGGGCGCCATTCTCATCGTCGTCATCACCATCATCGGGATCATACTGAGCTTCCAGCCGAATGACGTTGGTACCATCCACCAGAGCCACATCCCACACATCCATACTGATGAAGGAATCATACCCAGGACCACAAAAATCTAGCTTGCCGTAGTAGAGTCCATTCACCCAATACTTAAAGGAGCGGCATGCAGCACCTGGGTAGCTGTATCGGATGGTCAGAGAATGGTTCATGGGGTTGGCATCGCAGTGAACACTCACATTGACGCTCATCTCCACATAATCCCCGTCAAAGTGCAGCATGGTGTAATGCCCAGATTGCGCGTACTCCGACTCTCCCAGTGCCACGTTGGACACAAAATCAGTAGACAATACTGACCCCACCTCCGTGCTGGACATCACCTGATCCAAGGCGTAGTAGTTCCCATACCGCCCGACATCGTCCCGGCAAAATCCAGCACCATTACAGAAAATTACTCATGGTGGGGGCAACAACGGCGGAAGGGGGCTACGGTGGGGATGGGCAGGGGGGTGGGGGGAGCGGGAAATCGAAGGTGGTGAACGGGTCGAAGACATCACAGCCCCTCACCGTATCCGTGCCATAGAAGGCATATGATACCAATGCCCCCCCCGAGGAGTTGTAACTGGTGACCACCACCACAACAGAAACATTCTGCTCTGAGGAGAATGCACTGGATGGGTCTGTGGTCACTGCCGTATACGTGTCACCTGATATGGCTGACTCTACCAGCACCCTGTCATCCTCTGCATGCAGGGCCTCTCCAAATACCAGCTCCATGTCCATGTTCTCAACCGTGTACACCTCAAAGTGCACCCCTGCTCCGTTGGTGACAATGTTTCCATGAGCTGCCCGCAGCAACACCTGCAAGGTGAGGTTACCTGAAGGTTGGGCGGGCGCTGTGACCACTTGCGAACTGCTGTTCACATCCAGGAAGAAATGGTTCCCTGCAATCACATTCAGGAGATACTGGGAGTCCGCAAAGGTTGGGCATGGCGCCTCCCAGCTGTCATCCAACGGACAGACGTATTCCTCCCGAAGGTAGTCAAGCGTAGGATCCATCTGCTTGCGCTGCCAATCAGAAAAATTGTCAAGAGATCCCGTGTACCCGGGGAAGTTTTCCCACCCGGGGTGCTTCGTGGATATCAGCTGCACAAAGAGCACATCGCACACATCAAATATGCAGTCCTCATCTGCGTCTCCAAACACCGAGCCACACTCCCCATAGGCTTGCCGCTCAAGCTGATAAGGCGCTTGCACCACCTCTGTGCCACCATTGAGCTGCACGTACCCTGATCCGACCAGGGAGATCTCGGACGATATCTTGGACTGGTCGCTCAGCTGGATGGCTATGACTTTGGTCACGATGTAGGACACCACTGCTTCTGAGCCCACTTCGAACTGCGCCGTGCCAATATCCAGTGCAGCCCCCCTCACTTCATCACTGGTTGTGGTGCCAGCAAGCATTAACCCAACTTCCGGATGATGGTAAGCACAGTGCCATCCATAGTTCCAATCTGCGCCGGCATAGCACGATGTCGGTTTGAGGTGCTCCATTACGTAGAACATTGCCACCTGGAAGGCCAGCAGCCCGGACTCTTCCGCCCTGATGCGCACATTCACCGCCAGCATCTCCCCTGTCCACCTCGGTGGAAACTGCAGCCCGAAGCGCTCCCCAACATCAACATGCCCTTCCTCCGGCTCGAGGTTTGCGTACACATCCTCCTCGCAGGAAGGCACCTCGTCAGTGTACAAGTCTGCGTACTGGGAACTGGTTGTGATGGTGATAGGAAGGTAGTGGTTGCCCCGCAGAACCGCCTCGCCATCTGCACCCACCGAGATGATGGAAGGCTCAGAGCTACTCCACGTTAGCGTCTCGTTCGGCAGGAGCCATGTCACGTCCCGGAAATCCGGAAAGGTGCTGTTGTCCTCGAATGTGACGGAGGCGTTGAGCTTCAGGTGGCCGTCAACAGGCGCAAGGAAGGTGCGCCCAGAACTCCAAGATGTGCTGGCCTCCACCGTCAACATTCGCACTGATGCACCCGTGTCAACGGTAACGGTCACCTCGTTGGAGGTTATCTCCTGCCACAGCGCGTTCAGCACAGTGGTGCCAGCCATCAAAGGGTACAAGTACTCATCGGTCATGCTCGCCACTGCGGGATCGGACACACTATAGGTGACCTCATCGGTCACGCTTACGGAGCTGCCATCAGTGAGCCTCACCACGAGGCTGGCAATGCCTCGCTGCATGACAGAGGTTCCAAGAACCAGGATGAAGTGGGATACCTCCCCGGTGCCATTGCCACGTGGGTAGGAGTGAAGCGTCATGTCAAGGGATTGCACGGATACCACATGAACCACGACGGAGGCGGTGAGCGACGTCGCATCGCTGTAGTCTGGGAAGCTCACTTCCACGGTCACGCTGCCCGAGGTCCCGAGCAAGACGTCCTCCCTTGGCATCACAGTGTTGCCCTCCACATACGCAAGGGAGCCAGACACCACGGTGTACACTGTGCGACTGTCGGTGGTAAAGTCTCGGGAGGTGCCGTCATCATAGTGGATGCTAACAGTGAGCAGCGCAGAGGTACTGAGACTGACTGGGCTCTGCGCCGCCGCGTCGCTCGCGCGAGCAATGTGAGTCTCCGTAGAAGTCAACGTAGCGCTCACCGGACTTTTCAAGATGGTCTTCACAGGGGCTGTCCCAATCATCACGTCTTCGTCAAAACAGTCAGTCCATGTGACAGTCAGATTGTCACTCATATCATTGCCACCGTCGGGCACCACGGCCCTGAAGTCTGCATGCGCAGAGGTGGCGGACGTCACTTCCAAGTTTGCTGGCTGGCTTGAGCGCACTGAGATGCCATCCACCTCCCTCAGCATCATTCGCGTGCCGTCGGTGAGATGCATGGCCACGTAGACATTGCCGGAAGCGCCCTCCGCAGACAAGGCCTGCATCGCGGACACCTGCTGGTGCAGTGTGCTGTTGTACTGGCCCACTGTCGCCGGTGCGGGACCCCAGGTGCCGCCCGTTACCACCACAGCCTCCAGCTGCGTGACAGTGATGGCCTCCTCCACCACGGTCACCTTTGCCTGCACCATCGACACCACGGATGCAGCACCCCGCACCCGAATGTACTCCACACCGGGCTGTAAGCCACGCACCCTGGAACCGTCAATCGCCACCGCGTGAGTTGAGTAGCGTGTTTGGGTGGAGAGCTCAAGGGTGGTGTAGCTGGTCATATCCATGTCCCTGGTGGAGTCGAGCCCAGAGCCCCCGAAGCTGGACATCACAGTCGCAGGGACCTCCTCATACAGCAGGGAGCCACAGTCACGTCCTCTATCTTGGAGCTGGACGCCATCAGGGGACTGGATAGGTGCCAGGGTGGATTGGTTCATTTGCACCGTCAAGGTTTGCGGGTACCACACCCTCATCGGCAATTGCTCTGTAAAGCCGGCATAAGTCACGTCGAGAACAACTGCTGCAGCGCCCTCAGTCTGATTGCTAGACACGGTCACCATGCAGGAGCTCTCCACAGACACAACAGTGCGACCTTCGCTGGAGCAAACTCCGCTCACGGCTGCAGCCTCAGCGGTAGGGGAGTTGTACAGAGCCAACACATTCACCATTGTGGAGGCGCTCAAGTCAGGGTTCACTCCACCAAAGTTGAAGAGCTCCGCAGACTCCACATACGCGAAGACGGCAATCGACTCCACAGATAAGATCTGCTGGACACCCTCCAGTATATGCACGCCACTCCGTGCGTCGCGCACCTGCGCTGTCTGGTTGAACAGGAATATGTACGTGGCTGTATTCACAAACTCGACGCAGGTGGCTGTGATCACGTGCTCGTTGAGCGAGTTCGACTGCAGTGCAGTGAAGAAGATAGACATCAGGTATACTCTATTCCCGGAGATTTCAGTATCCACAGTTTTATTTTTTGTTCCCACCACCGAGAAACTCAACTCCGAGAAACTAGAAGTCTGGAGCAGTTTCCTTGAGACCGTTGAATTGTCCACCCTCTCCAGCGGCATGTTGTAAACAGGATTCCACACAAATGATTCATATCTGAATATCCTGTTGTCATATGTCAATAGGACGTTCCAAGTCGAGAGGTAATGGCTACCAGTATCAGCATATAGTTCGGCGACCACCGTGTCACCCACATAGCGAGGGCTAAATGGCAGGTCCAGATACAGGCGTGGGGCGCTGGAGGCACCATGCACAACCTGCTGTGAGAGGGTCACGGCGCTGGTTGACACCGCCACCGCCTCACTGTCGTACATCAACGTCAATGCGAAGTTGAGCAACACGTCGGAGGTGGTATCCAGCCAGGACAGCACCACAGAACTTGCCTCCTCCGGCATGGCACATTCCCCAGCACCAGATGTGCTGTCTGGAAGGGCACATTCCCAGGGGCGAGTTTTCTGCTCCCTAACAGCACAGGTGATCTGCGCTTGCAGCACGAGCCCTTCGTGTGCCACTTGCGCCTGCCCGATCGCATCCCGCAGATGGTAGTGCACGCGCAGGTCATAGCTGTCCTCGTATAGCACTGGAGTGCGCAGCGTGATATATAGGAACTTGGCACGATCCGGCAACACCTCGGTAATGTTGCTCGTGGTCAGGACATCACCTTCCGTGTAACTATTGCCTCCGATGACCGCCTCCACTTGCACGGTCTTCACCAGCGGCTTGCTGCCGAAGCTCCCAAAAAGGGCACTGTGCATCCCATTGCCGTCATCGCTGGTGGTCCCAATCTGCACGCCTGTGCTGCCCGCAGTAGGCCGCAGGTTCACAATGGCGTCGATCACAGTGTTCGGATCCAGGGGCGGCGAGGGAGGCGATGGGTAAGGCGCGTGGGGTGGAGAGGGTGGCGGGGCACACGGCGAAGGAGGGGGGTATGGCGGAGGGTATGGAGAAGGGGGCTGAGATGGGGGTGAAGGAGGCGGAGAGAGCACACAGGAGGAGGCATCCAGAGAGCCGCACACCGAGTCGGAGCAGGAGTCTACCCAAGTGCTGGAGCTGGGGCACTCGCCCGAGGACTCTATTGCGTGGCAGCCAGAGTTACCGCACCAGCCACAGCTCGGATCGCTGCTGCAGTCGCCACAAGTTGTGTGCATCTCACAGTAGGCCGCACAAGGCACGGTGCAGATCTCTACTACGCCACCGGAGTGAGACGCCACGGTCATACGTTCCCGGCTGCGAGCGCCCTCGGTCACCAGCTCCACCCGGTCGATGCCCTGCAGGCCGTGTATCGTCAGGTTCATACAGAAGGAGTGCAACGGTAGTGGGCCGAGGACCGTACCAGCAGTGGAGGAGCCGGGCCATTCCCACTGGAAGCTACCAGCACCCTCTCTAGCATCCCACGTGTAGCAGGAGTACTCTGCAGCACCCCCGGAATCAAGGTAGCCATTGCAAGCATCGGCACTGGATCCCGATGGCCACGTTGGACCACCACCTCCACAAGCGCAACAGGCATCGGTCGCAGCTTTGCCCTCCCCATCAGCCCAGTCGGAGAAAGCGCCCCAGCTAGGTTGCCATCCACTGCCTACCTCGCCGGAGGAGGTGCAGTACAAGTTCGCAGAGTATGTGGCACAGGTGGCGCCAGTGGTATCCATCCAGAGGCTGGAGACCCACTGCGAGTTGTTCCACTGGGGAGAGTCCATACAGCCAAGATTTGAATTGCCTGCAGAAATTTCCGCACCGTCTGCAAGCACAAGCTGCAGATTTTCACCGGCAGACGCAGGGGTGACGGTAATCGACACCCCTGCCACACCACCCGTGTTGTCGTCGGCCACATCGTTCACAAGCATGAGATAACCATCCGACAGCTCGTCCAGCATGTACATGAGTGTCATAACGTTCGAAGTCTCCTCCCCAGAGTTGGCAGATTGGAAACGCGGGTAATCGTATGCATACATAGCTTGTGCGCCGCTCATTTCAGTACACTCCCCAGCTGACTCCGTTGAAGTGTCACGGGGTGCATAGTAGTCCGTCAGCGCCGGGATCGCCTCACTCAGGAGGTCGGAGCACGAACCCTGCATCTTCGGGTGAGAAAGCTGGAAACTGCTGACAGGGGCAAATTGCCGTGTTGAAGAAGAATCCCCGTAAGAGATGCTGTGACACATCGGGGCAGGCGGTGCAGGAAAACTTGGAGGCGGAGAGGGAGGGAGGTGGGGAAGGAACAGGGGTGAGTGGGTAAGGTGACGGAGGTGAGGAAGGAGGCAAGGGGAGGAGAAGGAGAGGATGGCGAGGGGAGGGGAAGACGGAGGCGCGCAAGCTTCCGGGTACCATCCTCCTGAACAGTAGCCAAACTGGCTGACTGAGAGACAAGAATTTGACGATGCGCAGTATCCGCAATCTGGATCCGCAGAACACTCGCCGCACTCCGTGTACTGCGCACAGTGTTCGGAGCACAAAAGTGTGCACATCTGCACCAACACGGGAGGGAAAAGGTGGAGGAAGTTCACACAGTAAAGTGAGTTAGTTTCTTTTAGACTGGGATAGCCACAGTACTGAGCAGACTCCAGGATATGAAACATAACGGGCAGGCATATACAAGTGATGTGAACGATAGTTGCTACCAACAAGCAAGCACCACCGGACAGCAGTCCGCTGAGCTTTTTGACAGCACGTGGCGGGCATCTTCGCTGCTTCACGAACACCGAAGTGCCGTTATTGCCCTTTACTGAGACAAAGAGAGGTTGCTCCTGGAAGTCACGGCAGGCCGGTCACGGCGCTTTTGCTGGAGACCTGCCGAGTGGCTACGGCTCTCCTTATGCACCAAATTGTGTGGAACCAGGGATAAGCAGGTGAAAGTATGGCTGTTCAAAAGGGTGCCAGAGTAAACAAGTAGCAAGCCCAGTACTGGGAGGGAGTGACCGGTAGGGACTTTATACCCGACTCCCCGATTTTCGAGAACAGTTCTGACACTGCAAACAACCACGTACCTGGAATCCACTTTGCAAGCTTCCAATATCGATCGTCACTTTTTCGAACTCGCCAGTAGTTTCGTTGTAAGAGGCCACCTTCGCACCATATAACCCTGAGGCATACCGAGCGGACATATGAAAACAGAAATTGCCAAGATCGTCGGTAAGCGGTCCCATCACAACACCGTCCGTACAACAATCAGGCCACTTATGTGCCAAGGAGCCGCGGCCAACTTCAAATTCGTACGAGTAGCAATCATAATATGTATCACCGTAATTATAGTCCAGGCATCTATCCGCAGGAGAGTTGTCTGGCCAAGCCGGCTGCCCTCCCCCACAAGCACAGCAAACTTCTGTGGCATCGAAACAGTCGCCTTCGGTGGCGGCATCACAGATAACACTGCTGGAGGTTGTTGCATAGTGAGTGAACTCGCCCCAAAAATCTTTCCAGCCAGAACCATATCCACCCCAAGCGGTACAGTACTCTCCCGTCTCGTAAGTGGAGCAATTGTCGAAATCAGCATCTCGCCACCCGGAAACGGTATTTCTGCAACCGACGTTTGGCGGATCCGCTGCCTCATCCAAATGGCGGTCATCGGCGACCACAAGCTGAAGGTTCTCCGGGTCTGCCGCGTTCAGATTATACACGCCGGAGCGGTTGGTAACAGACATGCTTGTCACCAGCTCGCCAGCGGTGCCACCTTCTTCTTCAATGGCATCAAAAACCGCGACCATATACACCTCTTTTTGCTCATTGAACACGAAGTAGATAATGACGAAACCAGCCTCCTCCAGTCCAGTATTGGAGGAGGCCGCGATGGGGTAGTCGTAGGAATAAAAGGCCTTCACACCAGGCATTGTCGTGCACTCGAGATAGTTGCTTGTATTCCGCTGAAGGAAGCTCACATGATCCGGGATCACGTCTTCATTAAAGTCGTTCGGACAGTCGGTGTCATAAATAGGATGATTGCTTGGATAACGAGAAATAGGCTTGATGGTGAAGGATTCACTCGTCTCACCGAACGATAGGCTCCAGCAATAATCATCAGCAGAGGGAGGAAGAGGTGGCGATATAGGCAACGGAGGGGGCGAAGGAGAATGAGGAGGGGGTGAAGGTGGGGGACGTGGGGAACGTGGAGGGCTTGGAGAAGGTGGACGGGGAGGAGGAGGAGAAGAGGGGAGCGGAGGATTAAGCGGAGGTGGGGGGAGCGAAGCACAGAGCACGTTGGCTGTCCATTCCCTATACGTCGGATAATTGTAATACTCATCTCGATCTGGATCTGGATCTGGATCTGTGTATTGCGCAAACAAACTAGAATATCCCAGGTTAAAGCCACAAAGCAAGCTGTCTTCAAGCATCTGCTCTGAGGTAAAAATCCACTCCTTCGTAATTCCCGAAAATTGTGTCTGTATTATGATGTGAACAGAAGTCGTCTCGGACGACGCACTTGGCCCTGATATGCAAGTGCTGCTTTCATTGCCTGTGAAGTAGACCGTTGCTTCATACTCCCCCTCTATTCCAAAGACGAGCTGAGGAGGCGGAGGAGACGGGTACGGAGGGGAAGGAGGGGACAGGTGGTGGAAGACTCGGCGGGGAGGGGATAAGGGGCTAGGAGGCGGCGACGGCGGGGGGGAAAATGGTGGTGGTGGAGTGTTCGGCGGGCCTGGAGGTGGTCGTGGCGGTGGTGGGGAAGGAGGAGGAGGAGAGGGAGAGGGAGAGGGATTTTGCAACAGGCTGCGATGTGTTCGCCACGAGTCTGAAGACGTTGAGATTTTTCCTGGTAAACAACCGTCGTCGGACAAAATCCTCGTCAGCGAGTAAACTGCACTAACGTTCAGTCATCCTTCCCCTTTGTTATGCTTCCAAACTTGTGTTCAAAGAGATCGAAATCGTACTAGCACATGACCTCTGCTTGTGACACATAATCCTTCTGTCTCGATGCGCTGTCATCGTGTTCCCGAAAACAACGTGCTATCACAGAGGCTGGGGGGGAGCACTTTCTGAGACGTTGATCTTCGGGGGAATGAAGAAACATATATATGCTTGCTTCGTTGGGTTGAACCCGACACCAGAAGTAAGGGCACCGCGATGGCAAGTTGCAGGAACGCGTTGGCACATATAGAGGTTGAGCATACCTTCAGTTCCTTGAAGAGTGAGAAAGAGTGCTGCTGAGAGCTGAAGCAGACCACCTATGCGGCGAAAGCTCGTCACCTTCTCATGCCGGCTGCGATAGGTGGATGCGCTCAAGCATCCACCCTCCATCTCGATCATTTCTAAACTTTGCAAGCGGGCCCTGTCAAAAAACACCGACATCTACAGCGTCAGCCGTATAATGCGAGCTCGATCCAAAAACGGGTAGCCGTGTCCTTGAAGCTCACGAGGCAGACGCATGGATCCCTAAAACCAGTGTGCAAAGGCGTGCTTGGTCTTGAACGTTTCGCAAAAGAGTTCTTGACCGAAGTGGCATGAGGCATAAAACGACCGCGGCCGTGAGTTAGAATAGAAGACACGTAAACTCACAACTGTAAAACACGTGAACGATCAAATGTAAAGGGTACAGGTCAGTTTGCCAAAAGTATGGGGAAAATTACTCTCTTCAGACTTCAACGCCAACAGAAGGCAGGTGATAACACCCTGCCGAGAATAAAGGCAAGGGGATAAAAAGCCTTCTTAGAATGGCCTCAGCTCAATGAACGACATAGAGCAAATCAAATACTGTCAGAATCAGCCTTGTTCTAAAAAGGCCAAAGATGAATAT
The DNA here is from genome assembly GCA_001247695.2 of Cymbomonas tetramitiformis. Taxonomy (NCBI): domain Eukaryota; kingdom Viridiplantae; phylum Chlorophyta; class Pyramimonadophyceae; order Pyramimonadales; family Pyramimonadaceae; genus Cymbomonas; species Cymbomonas tetramitiformis. The sequence goes on from LGRX02031431.1 coordinate 10,614, forward strand.
CGATAAGAAACTTGACTGGTGTGAACGCGCCGTGACGAAGAGAAGCGAAGGGAGAGGGGAGAACACGAGGGTCGGGTGACCGAAAGAGTCAATCTAGCACTCGATACAAGAACACAAGGACTTCTAAAACAAAAGAGAGAACAGTTGAAGAACAGCTAAAGAACAATCTGTAGGCTACAGCGAAACTGTGGCCTACAGAGTTGGCCCTGCACGCACGACGCACGGCGGCAGACAGCTGCACAACATGCGTCCTCCACAGCTGTTGCGCGAAGGAAACGAGTCCACTGGAAGCAGTGTCACGTGTCACTTATATGAGAAAAGTGGTGATTGCTTGTCGTTTCCCTACGCTGAAAGCAAGGTTGCAGGAGGAGATAACTCTTGTGCCCAGATAGTCCACAAGGACCTGACATCTACTGAGGAGTTTCTGCTGTATATCTCTTGACCGAAAAATAAGTCTTTCAAGAGAGGTAGTGTGTGGTGGATTGAGGAAGGAAGACGAGGTCAAAGCAACTATCAACTTTCAAGAGCTGAAAACCTAACAAGAGTGGAGCGAAGGCGCCCTCGATTTGGACTAGATTCTCCGAGGTTGCTAGGACAGAAGTTAAATAAATAAAATGCAAGTGACAGTGCAAGTAGAAGTGTCTCCAAGAGAAAATAGATGAGCACGGAGCGCGCTCTCAAAGGACGCCTGATTTATAACTGTACTGTCTGCACTTAGTCAATGAACTCTCAAGTGAGACGAGTAGTAACAGACACAGGAGCCCCAACGAGAGTCCACTTTAGTTCGTAGGTCCCGCCGAAACCGGTATGGCATAAAAATAAAAAAAAGGAAGAAAAAAAGAAAAACCGGGGGAAGATTCGGGTAGAATATATGACTTAAATCTCTGACTGTTTATAAGAAGTTGTAAGTGCGGGCTGTCCAGAGTGATAGAGGGCAATGCCTTTTCCTTCCGAGAGAAGAGGGGTTTAGTGCTGACATGTATCAGAGATGTGGCGCACCTGCTGGATATTCAGAATAACACATGCAATACTACACCTTTCCGGCGTATTTTCATTCTTCTTGGTTCCACAAGTAGGTTATTGATCCCTGCAACCTACTGATTCACAGTAAGGTTTCCTCGTGGTATCATATTCAGGTGTGATAACTGCCGAATGTTATTCAGTCGAGCGTGGCACGCCATCGCCAGCGCCATCGCCAGCGCCAGACGAGACACGACAGCGAGCCTGAAGATGAGAAATCCCAGGGTCTTTTATACTCGTTACTCTTACCGTTACGAGGGGTCACAGTAATAGAGCTCTAACTGTATCATACTAGGCGGATCGATCTCAAAAAGAGATCTCCACTAGGCCAACTGACCGTAGGATCACGTGCGCGACAGTGCTTCGCTTTTTGCATCCCAACATGTCATGCCATAACGCATGGGTGGCGTCGCGGTAAATGTACGCGACTGTCGTGGCACTGTCATCGTTAGCGTCTGGCGATCGTGAGATCGGAAGTTCGTCTGTGTCGCCCGTTGGGATTCGCGCTTTGCTGCTGCTGCTGATTAAGTAAGTAAGTAAGGTCAGGTATTTCAAGCCTGCGGCGCTACCCTAGCTCCTGCCACACCAATGAGTGAAAATCTTGTTTCGCGAGGTATTTCACGTGAAATTCGATTACCTTACCCGAGGTTTTACCGAGGAAACCTCCTTTCTATTGTACTGTCGTTTTGTCTCTTGTATTGTATTGTCTCTATACCGCGTTCGTGACAACTGTGGGATATATAGTGCCGACTATATATTGAGGTGCTGAAACACATAATGCTTACACTTAAGATAACATAAGAAGTGAAGTTAGATTGGGTGTCGCTCGGCTTAAGCCGGAAACCCTAAACCTGTGACAGCCGCCGTACTGAACGGAGTACTAGTACAGACAGAGGACTGTGACACACACGGGGTGTCACATCCAGCACACCACCCTGTACTATTACGGAGGAAGAGTTAGGGTGGAACAGGTAGATTGTTAGGGGAAACAAAACACACCATCTCAAGCGGTGGAAACAAATTTCTAGCGGGGGCCTGTGCTCTTGGCCAGGGCGGTCCCAAATCTCTAGTTAGCACTACACACTGAAGGCTGTTGTGCCCGTGATACAGATCTAGTTGTGCTACTAGGCTTCTGACAGTAACTCTAGCCGAGCCACCTTGAAAGTGGTCCACAGAGCAGAGTTCACAGAGGTTGAAGTCGTTGTAGCTTCCAAATTGAAAGTTCAGACTGTAGATGCCGAAGCCGTCAGAGTCCAGATTGAAGATGTTGTAGAAGTCAGCCGGTCCAGTGTCCAGAAGGCCGGGGTCAGTGAACGTAGCCCACTGTGCCGATTCCGATAACCAGAGAAGGCACCGTACACCACCGACCGTGGAGCAACCTCCACACCACAAAGTGCAGTGGCGGTGACGGTGTCGATCATGGCGATGCTCACACACAGAAACAAAGCAGGGAGTGATGCTGCCGTGAGGAATGCGCCGATTGAAGGTGCCCGTACACCACCAACCCGTGGAGCGGGTGGTGGGACGGCATCATGCAAGTCCCCGTCGTCGGACTCCGTGTCAGCCACGCTGGCCGAATCATGCGTGGAAGAAATGTACGGAGGCAGGGGGTTGAAGGATTTATGTGAGACCTGCGGCTCGGGCTCGAAGAAGCCCAATTTCACAGACATGTTGTCCATAAAAGACTGTTCGAAGGGCGGCTCACCGTCAACGAACTGCTTCGTGGGTAAATCAACGCGTCGCTCTCGGCCTCGATTGCCACTTCCGGTTCATGCTCTACGACGGCATCGTCGATCACGGAGGGCGTGGCCGAACCGAAGTGGACCATTGGAAAGTGCTGAGTGTCGGACTCAGCACCACCAGCCACCTGTTTGAGCTCACGGAGAGCGGTGCGTGCTTCGTGCACGCGGGTAGCAAGGAGTGAGGGTTGGGCGGGCGTCAATCCCGCGTACTGTGCTCGGAGTCCCACGTCAAAGTCCTCGGAGAACGTGAAGGGCTCCTCGTCCTGCCGAACCAAGGGATGATCATGTTGTGCACAGAGTCGAGCAAAGGCCGTGTCGTCCTCAGTGTCGAAGGCAGTCTGGAAGGCGGACACGAGGCCGTCGGCGTCGTCGGCTTGCTCAATCACGCACTCGTCGCACTTGATGTCGGCGGTGGGACAATTCGCGGAGTCATGCCAAAATCCCGGAGGGCATCGTACACACTCCGGAACGAAGGCCTTGGAGACGACGTGGAAGGAGACGGAGTGCATGCCGTAATTCTTCTTGTCGTTGTTGTGGCGTCGGACGCCTTGCGGCCAATTCCCGCCCTTGGGAAGGGGCGAAACGGCAAAGCGTTGTTGCCAATCACGCTTTCGGCCGTGAAACTTCCCATCTCCCCGACGGTTCTGTCGGTCACGCCAGGAGGAGGGTGGAAAGTGCACACCTGGCTTGCCCGTAGGCTCGCCCGTAGCCGGAGCCGGCCACCTAGTCGTCGGCTCGTCGTGCGCATCCTCGTCGGAGAGCGTTGCAAGAACCTTGTTGGCGGCGTCGATGTGGAATTGAAACTCCTTGATTAAGGCCTTCACGTCAACGTCGGACGGCAGACCAGAGTACAACACGTTGGACTTGTCCACGAAGGGCACGTGCTTGCTCCTGCCGGCGTTGGCATCCCAAACCTCGAGGACGTGGGCGTAGATGTCTTCGAGCTCGACCTTGGCCAACTCAACGTCGAGACGAAGCGGTGTAATTACTTTGTCGTAGAACTCGGGGTCGAGAGAAGCCAGAAGCTGCTTCTTGGCCATCATGTCGTCGAGAGGCCCAGAGGCGCCGTTGCCAATAGCAGTCAAGCACGCGCCGAAATCTTGGATAAGGGGGTCGGGGTCTTTCTTGTCGTCGAAATAAATGGAGCAAAGCTCCTCGTAATGCCCAAGAGGTCGAACCACGCGAGGGATCAACCTCTTGGTCACCTCCAGAAGGGCACGCTTGCCATCCTGAGGCGAAGCCCGTCCCGAGGCCTCAACCCAACGCCGCGCGGGTGAGCTAGGAGAAGTCAACGATGTCAAAGTCGAGAAGAGGATGGCATTGAAGATGGCGTTGACCTCCTTTTGCGTGTCCGCCAAATCAAAAAGAGCGGCGTTGTTGGGGTCCTTTTGCTCGAACGCGCGCTGCAAGGACTTCACAATAGACGTCCAGAGCGTGTTACGGCGTACTTCGTCTCCATGAAAGGTGTCCTCCTTGGAGCCCAAGGCGTCGCGAGAAATCCTCTTGATGATGTCGACGTCCCAAGTGGAATTCTGGACAGCCGCAGCCCGAGTCCGGTCCGGAGCCGTGAGATTGACAGCCGGAGAATTTGGCGTCGGCCTATAGCGAGACCCGACGTCGCGTGAAAAAATCGTGTCTAGTCGAATGCGATTGTTGGCCCCCAAGGGAGGCGTGACGTGAGAATTTACACTCATGTTGAAAATCCAGTAGGTGGGAGCGTCGGGGTAGAGGGCCGATGTCGGATAACACAGTAAAGAGATGGTCGAGAGCCGTAAGATGCAGTGTCGGAACGGATAACTAAGGAAGCCGTAACCGTGAAATTGCAAGATCGGAACGCGGCGGCCAAGGAATCCCACGACAAAAATTGATCAAGTTTCAGTCGAGTAAAATCCAACGCGGACAATACAAATAAATCCCAGGTAGGCGAACGCTGCAGCGATACCAAATTCAATCCGCCCGTAAACTAGCTCTCGACCGCAACTGTGATAATCACAACATCAAATTTCGGGCCCCCAACGCCCCACCAAGCGGAGTGGCTTAGCCACTCATGTAATTAAAAGTAGTGGAAGGTGCCTGGCGCACCATAACCTGTGGGATATATAGTGCCGACTATATATTGAGGTGCTGAAACACAGAATGCTTACACTTAAGATAGGTAGCACTTCACTTGTGTCGCATGATCTTTTATTTTTGTCGCACCATGCGACATATCAATTATATTCTGGGACGACAAAAGTGAGTACGGGACTCATTATTGTCGCAGTGCGACAAACAGTGAGTCCGGGGCTGATTATTGTCGCAGCGACACAAAGAAGACTATATTTTTGAACCGAATCTACAAAACTTATACAAAAGATTATGGAGTATACCATATCACAGTTTACGGAAGAAAAGAAACAATTTGACAAGCTAGCATATGCAAATTAACTAACAATTGGCAGGGAAATGTGCTCACGTTAGCACAGCATGCACTATTTTCTACTCTATTTTAATTACATAACTATGCTTATACATCTTAACAATAAATGTGCAGTGCATACTGTTATTAAGTCAGGTACAAACAAAACAAATCCTATAAAAGATTGACTTCTAAGTTCTAAAATCTAAAGGCTAAGCAGGTTGCTGGATACAGCAACATGCAATTCGCCAGCGATAAAGGTGAACCTGAATTACCTGCACACAGCGAATGCGAAAACGTCAGAACGAAGTGAAAAAATATTGCAATCATCACAAAAACACGCAGGCAAATACGCATTGGAAGCCAATAAGCAAAATAATTCAACACTCTTCACAATTTCCACACCGTAACATGCGTCTCGCCAACGAGCATGAGATATTTGAAATACCTGCACACGGTAATCGCAAACAGGTCAGAAATAAAATGAATAACAAAACCAAACGTACACGCAACGACCAACAGCACACATGCGAAACAGGCGTTCAGGAATGCGAAACAGGCGTTCAGGAATGCGAAACAAACGTGCAGGAGTGCGGCGAAACAGGAAAACGTGAAAAGTATCCTGCAAAAATTACGGAGGGAAAAGTCAGTGAGAGAGGTGGGGCTCGAACCCACGCTGCACAAACTGTGCAGACATCGCCCTCGAAAAATAGACTCACCACAGGAGAAACAGAACGAATACAAAACAGAAGCTCGAAAACCAAAAGTAAATTCCTGCAAAATATCAGTCAGTGAATGCTTGCGACAACATCAAAACGACGGGCAGCGGCACAGCCCGTCAGCCGGCCTACAAGAATGCCGCCAGCAATACCCGAATGTTGCTGGGGGCGTCACACATATAGCAAAAACGAACGCGACCTGTAGAACAATGAAACACAACTCTGCAAGGATGTTAGGATATACCGGAAATTAGTTAGTATGAAGGGAAAAAATACATGCAGCAGTACAAAGCAGGGCACAGCAAAAAACATTGTGAGGTGCGCCGCTAAACGAAAGGGTCAAGAATGAATGTGAGAGTCAACATCGAGATATCTCATATGTGAAATCAGCCAGCCGCGGCCCGCGTGGGTCTCACCGGTGAACCGATTTCGCCATGACATGACATGCGTTGCCATGTCATGTAGTCACACAGTGGGATTCCATTGTTCCCCTTCTGTCCCATTTTACACCTGTTCTCGACAGGTGTAAAATGGGACAGTAGCAGTAGGGGACGGTACAGTACAGTATGGTTTCGGGTACTGTATGGCATTCAACTGTGACACTGTAATCTTCGTCGTAAACCCATGCCATGTCAGCATGTCTGCCAGGTGAATTTTTTATGTCGTGTCGCAAACCCATGCCATGTCAGCATGTTGCGAAAGTCTGGAACCAGTCGCATCGCATTTGTCGCGAGGGAGGCACACTTAAGGGCTTTTTGTGGTGCAGTTTTTTAATTTACCAATATATAAATCGAAACTGATCGCGTCGCTGATTGGCTTATCCATCGTCTGCAAAACCATCTCGTTTTTGTCGTGTGATCCCTTTCCCTTGTCGTCCCATATTCATGGTGCCTATCTCAGGCGCTCGCACTTCTTATTGGCGGTTATGGGCGATCAGTCCAAAACATCTCATGTAAGCCACCCTGAAATCTGTAGCACGTGCGCCTTCTATAATTATACAAAAAACACGTGCTCCTTGTACGTGCACAGTCAGCTTATGGTATTTCGCGTGTGACCCATATTCATGGAGTTTATCTAATCTCATGGCTTCTCTGATTGGCGATCGGTCGGAAATATCTTTTATACGCCATCTGAAAATCTGTCTCGCTGATCACTTCTGCATGAATATCCATAATTCGATACTACGCCCAGGAATATTCTATGCGTCTCTGATTGGCGGCAATGCTCCACCGATTTGTATAACTCTCCTGCTTGCCATCTTAAGGTGACCGGTGTGGACTGCAATATAATTATATATGGGCGGTTACTCCCGATCTGACAGGGAAATCACACTGTTTCCGTAAAAAAGGGCCCCAAGGTGGACAGTTCTGGTAGTATCGTGTGCGTCGATGTCACTTATTCCAGGAAAACCTGTTTCGCTCCTATAAGGGAAACGCAGGACCTTGCAGCTTTTTTTTGAAAAAGCTGCGAACCGTCGGTGTATAATGTTGAGTATAATCGGATCTGTTTGCGACACGACAAAAAAAATACACCTCGCGACACAAAAAAGGCGCTTCCCTTAAGATAACATAAGAAGTGAAGTTAGATTGAGTGTCGCTCGGCTTAAGCCGGAAACCCTAAACCTGTGACAGTCGTACTGTACGGAGTACTAGTACATACAGAGGACTGTGACACACACGGGGTGTCACATCCAGCAACAACATGTCAATTTGCGAGAACAGGTGTTCCGCTCGGGTAAAACAAACTGGCTAAGCTCCCATAATCAGTCCGGCCGAGTGCTTTTATCATGCATCTCGGAAACCCGGATAATACGAAGTGATGACTGACAGTACAGTACTACTGTACTGTCATCCTAGCTACTAGCGGAGTCACGGTTCCGATCAGAGACGGGTCAGGCTAGGGGCTATCAGAGCCCATAATAATAACCCTGAACCTAAAGTCGAGCACAATTTCCGCGTCTCTGGTTGGAGGTCCGCCGTTTTTCGTCGACGACAGTACAGTAGAGACAAAAAGGACGACAGTGTATAGAAGCAGAGGCGTGGATGTCGCCAAAATGACATTTCTCAGAATTAAGTATGGGACAGTACAACCGACAGTACAGACGATGGCGCCGACAGTACAGACGACGTTACAGACTACAGTAGTACTTACGACAATACAGAATCTTGGCAAATTTGAAATACTTCGTCAACTGTTGCTCGCTTGCTTGCACACAAGACAGTTCAAGCTCACTGTTATTATTACTATATCTTGCATATGCCTTCAACGAATATCGAACAGACAGTAAATTATTTTGAGTCCCTCGACGCCATGGAAAATTCCGAGGCACATACCGAGTCTGTTGTTGGGACCGATACCCAATCGCAAATCCCGCCCCCTTCCCAAGTCACTCCCGAGACTCCGAGTGCGGATGAGGAGGACGACATGTTTGCTAAGAAAGATCCCGCTCCCAAAAGAAAGCGCAATGTCGCTCCGAAAAACCCCCCGACTGTCAAAAAACCTAAAGTTGTGAAACAGAAACCCGCCATCACGAACCCCAAACAACAACCGCCTATGTCAGCACTCGAGGTCGAGTTCCTGATCGAGGCTCGCCTAAAATGTCAGAATCAGTTTGAGGGAACTATTTCGAAGAACGAGGACATTTGGAAGCTTATTGCGGTAGAGCACAACACGAAGTTTGAGCTTGCTAGGAGGTTTTCGTCCCTTCGCGAACGCTATAGCGTTGAGACTGAGCTTTATCGGGCGTGCTGGATGTGACACACCGTGTGTCACTCCCTGTTATCTGTACTAGTACTCGGTACAGTACGGGTGTCACAGGTTTAGGGTTTCCGGCATAAAGCCGAGACTAACTTATGTGTATTTGCACTTATGCGAACCCAAAAGTGAAAGCATTCTGACCGTAGCTCAATATATAGTCTTAGCTATATATCTCACAGGTTATGGTGCGCCAGGCACCTTCCACTACTTTTGGTAGCATGATTGGCTAAACGCCTCCGCTTGGTGGGGCGTTGGGGACCCCATTTGATGGTTGCGCTATGAGGACTCGCGGTTGAGGCACACGTCGTTACGGAGTAATTGTGTTTATCGTTGCAGCGTACCCTACGTGATTTTTTGGATGTCCACGGGATTTTCGTTTTGACCGGAACTGATCACTCTTTGTCGCGGACTTCTTGCGCAACGTGTACTTCGACTTCCGCATTTCTACAAGGGAAGGGTTATACGCGCTGGAATTCACACGTCGTTTCCGTCTCAATCCCGGAAAAATTCTGAACCAGCGTGACGGTCATATCGTCTCGCATCGTCTCGCGTGTCATCGTGAATTTAATTTCCAGGATTATTAAATCATCATCAATTTATCTTCCATCGATATCGCGGATACGATTGCCGCTGCCGTTGGCGTTGACTAGCTCAAGGATAAAGAGCTGCGCACCAACATTTACTGCTCATAATTTTCTCAACGGTCCTTCGCTTCGCCTCATGGGCGGAACGATGTCGTGGCTGCTGTGTTATGCGCAGGGATTTCGAAAGTGTTTGGCTGCTTCTATTTTTCAGTTTACTTATGCATATGTGCCAACTCACGATACTCATTTTGTGCAGCTTGTGTCGCAGGTTTTCCGATGGCGAGGAGGGGCGCGCTTTCTTGTGGTGTGGAAGTCTAGGGCAACCTAGCTTGGGATCACACCCAACCACATCGGACCCACCTTGTTCTCACGTTTTATTCAACTCACTTTGAATATGCATACAAAGTTTGAGGAGCATCGAGGTGTGATAAGTTAGAGACTGATTTATCTTTTTGGGTTTATGGCGTCATCGCGACCTCTTGGGGTGTGGAAGTCAAGGTTGAGCATGCCAACCTTGCTTGGGTTCGAACCCAACCACATCGAAGTCCTCTGTGTTAGCGCACGAAACTTTGCACTAAATTTGCTGAGAGTAATGTTAGTTCACCATCTTGCGCGCAAGGATTGTCGTCAAGTATGCACGAGAAGGTCACTTCATGACAAAGAGCTTTTTGGGTTAGGGTTTTCATGTACCCAAACCAACAAGTGCCAAACAGTCAAGGTCTTCCCGTGCTTCCTAGCAAACGAAACTACGCTGATATTTTGCCGAGATATATATCTTCAAGTTCCCTAAAGCACAATGACTGAGATACATTGTTTGCGAAACAAACAGTTTATTTCCTTGGCAGATTTATTGGGTTTGGGCTCGAATGTCCCCAAACCCAATATATTCCAAACAGCCAAGGGCTTCCCGTGCGTTCTAGCTCACGAGACTTTCCATAAATATTGTCGAGTTGTATACATTTAAGTTCCCTGAAGCTCAAGGACTGGCATACACTGTGCCCGAAACGAACAGTTTATTTCTTTGGCAGATTTATTGGGTTTGGGCTCGAATGTACCCAAACCCAATACATGCCAAACAGCCAAGGGCTTCCCATGCGTTCTAGCGCACGAGACTTTCCACAAATATTCTCGAGATATATCTCTTTAAGTTTCCTGAAGCTCAAGGACTGAGATACATTGCTCGCGAAATGAACAGTTTATTTCTTTGGCAGATTTATTGGGTTTGGGCTCGAATGGACCCAAACCCAATACATGCCAAACAGCCAAGGGCTTCCCGTGCGTTCTAGCGCACGAGACTTTCCACAAATATTGCTAAGATATACATATTTTAGTTCCCTGAAGCACAAGGACTCAGACTTCGATGTGGTTGGGTTCGAACCCAAGCAAGGTTGGCATGCTCAACCTTGACTTCCACATCCCATGAGGTCGCGATGGCGCCACAAACCCAAAAAGATAAATCAGTCTAAAACTTATCATACCTCGATGCTCCTCAAAGTTTGTATGCATATGCAAGGTGAGTAGATTAAAATATGAAAACAAAGTAAGTCCGATGTGGTTGGGTATCATCCCAAGCTAGGTTGCCCTAGACTTCCACATCTCAAAAAGGTGCGTCCCTCCTCGCCATCGGAAAACCTGCGACACAAGCTGCACACACCGAATACCGTGAGTTCGCATATATGCAATAAACGAATTGAAAAATAAAAACAGCCAAACACTTCCGCAATCCCTGCACATAACACAGCAGTCACAGTGAACACCGTTCCGGCCATGAGGCGAAGGAACGTTGAGAAAATTATGAGCAGTAAATGTCGCAGCGAGCGCTTTATGGTTGAGCTAGTCAACGCCAGCGCCAACGGTAATCGTATCCGCGATATCGATGGAAGATAAATTGATTATCTGTTTTAATAATCATGGAAATTAAATTCACGATGACACGCGAGACGATGCAAGACGATATGACCGTCACGCTGGTTCAGAATTTTTTCGGGATTGAGACGGAAACGACGTGTGAATTCCAGCGCGTATAACCCTTCCCTTTCTACAATTGGGATTTCACAGTTACGGACGTTTTTTACTGCATTTGCCATTACCGGTTCCGCGAGTTCCTCCTCTCCGCGCCATCGCCACCTTACCCCGACGTACCCACCTATAGGATTTTCATCATGAGTGTTTCTTCGCACGCTACGCCCCCCATGGGGGCTCACAACCGAATCCGGCTCGACACAATTTTTTCCCGAGACGTGGGAATGCGCTATCGGCCGACGCCTTCATCTCCGGCAGCGGCTCTGACGGCTCCTGAACGGACACGTGCCGTGGCCGTTCAGAATTCTTCATGGGACGTAGATTTAATCAAGAGAACGTCTCGTGACGCCCTAGGCACCAAGGACGCATCATTCCGAGGTGACGAATCGGACCGGAACGTACTTTGGACATCGTTGGTGACGTCTTTGCAGTCGGCATTTGAGCTGAAGGACCCCGCCAACGACACCCTCTTCGACTTGGCGGATGCCACCAAGGAGGTCAACAACGTCTACAACGCCATTCTCTTCACGACGTTGACATCTTTGACGAAGCCGCACTCACCCGCCAGGCGTTGGGTGGACGCTTCTTGTCTATTGGGCGCACCTTACGGTGGGTTTACCCACCGTAAGAGACATTCGAAAACCGCATGTTAGAGCTAGCATATTGTGCCAACTTGGGGAAACCCATGCTTTTCGACACACCTTGGGGGTTATTATATTAGTGCGTGGACTTGAAAAAAGTACTTTACATACTATATAGATGCGTCTAATATGCGTGCTAATACCAAGGGGTCAAGCGAAAAAACACCTCAAATCCTTACGGTGGGTTACCCAATTATTGCATCTTTGGGTAGATTTTGAACATGCCCATCACATTCGGAATGTACCTATCACAATATTTTCATGAACTATGGCCCATAACAAATGTTTCTTATACTTGGCGCCATTCGATATATCGAATATATCACTCTACACAAGTAATTTAAGAAAGAAAAACAAACAAAAAACGTTTGCAATTTCAATGTTTTTCCATACTTAAGGGCAAAAATGACGATATTTTGTCTATACGGGGATATATATGCATGTTTCTCGCGAAGTATTGACTCAAGGTGGTAAAAATAGATCAAACTTCACGAAATACACCCATGCGCACATTGGCATCGTGGATGAAACGTAGAAATCGGGCCACGTTTGTGTGCATTTGGGATGACGGCACCGAACGTGCCATCGGAGGTATATTGGGATGGATACCGCGGATATATCCGATCACAAGTACATGTCATTCGGCTTTGTCCAGCTAAACATGAATGTCTAGTTGTGAAATCACATATGATCGACCATATTTGAGACCATTCGATGTGCATTATGGTGTTAACAAACTACGCTATGGTTAACCCACCGTAAGGCGTTCTTACGGTGGGTTACCCCACCTTGAGCCCAATAGACATTCTGGACGCGCTTCCCCGCGGGATGGGAAGCGGGCTTTACTTGAAGTCACGAAGCGACTACTTCCTCGAGTTCTCCGACCCCTTGGGAACTACGAGGAATTGTGTACCATCTACTTCGCCTCCAACCTCGACCCCGATCCGTTAATCCAAGACTTCGACGCCTGCTTAACGGCTATCCGCAACTCGCCATCTGGTCCGCTCGACGACATGATGGCCAAGAAGCAGCTGCTCGCGTCCCTCGACCCCATCATGTACGACAAGGTCACCACTCCGCTTCGGCTCGACGTGGACTTGGCCAAGGTCGACCTCGAGAACATCTACGCCCACATCCTCGAGATTTGGGAGAGCGAGCACGGTGCTGGCCGCGTGAAGCAACACCAGCCGTCACTTCCGACTTCCCCGACTATGCTTTACTCTGGTGGAGTCGACGTGAAGACCCTCATCCTCGAGTTCGAGAAGCAATTGGAATCGGCCACTTCGACTCTCGTGGCGCTCAAGGACTCCGTCACGAAGAACGACGAGCCCCTTTCGGGCTTTGTGGATTCTCCCCGTCGCCGCCAGCAGCCTGACGGTAAGCGTGGTGTCTCCTTCCCACCCTCACGTTGGCGAGATGAGCGCAACAGGAGGGGCGATGGGAAGTTCCATGGCCGCGACAATCGTGTTGGAGGCTATGGTGGGCGAAAGGGTTACCGCTTTGCCGCGAACCCGCTTAAGACCGACGGGAATTGGCAACAAGACAACTACAAGAAGAACTCCGCCCACAACATCTCGTTCCACGTGGCCTCCTCCGCCTTCGTCCCTGAGTGCGCGCGTTGTCCGCCTGGACACTTCCACGACACCGCGAATTGCCCCACGGACGACATGGCATGCGCGGAGTGCGACTTGGTGACTGCCGACGAGAACGACGAGATTGTATCCGCGTTCCAGACCGCCTTCGACGCCCAGGACGACGCCACCTTCGCTCGACTTTGTGGACAACATGATCAACCCGTTGTTCGTCACGACGAGGAGCCCTTTACCTTCGCCGACGACAACAACATCGGCCTTCGGGCACAGTACGCGGGCTTAATCCCTTCTCCGCCCTCTCTCCTTGCTACCCGCGTGCACGAAGCGCGCACGGCTCTCCGTGAGCTGAAGCAGGTAGCCGGTGGTGTTGAGTCGGCTCCGCAGCATTTTCCCATGGTTCATTTCGGCTCGGCCACGCCCGCCGTGATCGACGAGAGCATCGCGGAGCCTGAGCCGCAGGTGGAGATCGAGAGCGGCGAGAACGCGCTAATCTTCCCGAAGCAGTTCATCGACAACGAGCCCCCCTTCGAGCAATCCTTCATGGACGGCATGTCTGTGAAATTGGGCTTCCTCGAGCCCGAGCCGCAGGTTTCGGCTAAATCCTTCACCCCCCTGCCTCCGTACATTTCTTCCACGCATGATTCGGCTAGCGTGACTGACTCGGAGTCTGACGGCGAGGCATTACATGTGGACACACCGCCACCCGCTCCACGGGTTGGTGGTGTCCGGACACCGTCGATTGGCAATCTTCTCACGGCAGCAGCACTGCCGGCTCTGTTCATGTGTGTGAGCATGGCTTTGCTCAACACCGTCACCGCCTCCGAGCTCTGCGACGTGGAGATTGCTCCACGGTCGGTGGTGTACGGACAGTGCACTGACTATCAGAATTGCGCAGTGGACTTCTTCCCTGACCCCGCCTTTCTGGACTCTGGACCCGCTGACCCCGACGACAACTTCAATCTGGAATCTGGTTTTCCGGACTCTGACACTTTTGACTTCTTCAGTCTGGACTTTGAGATTGACCACACCAACTTCTACAGTGAACTCTGCTTTGTGGACCACTTTCAAAGTGGCTAGAGTTGTTTTGTAAATGCTAGTAGCCCTGCTAGATCAGCTTCAAGGCCAAGATGCCTTCCTGTGTGCACAGCTAGCTAGAGATTTGGGACCGCCCTGGCCAAGAGCACACGCCCCCTCTAGGAATTGTTTCCACCGCTTGAGATGGTGTGTTTTCAAACTGCAACAACCCTGCTCCACCCTAACTCTTCCTCCGTAATAGTCCAGGGTGGTGTGCTGGATGTGACACACCGTGTGTCACTTCCTGTTATCTGTACTAGTACTCGGTACAGTACGGGTGTCACAGGTGTAGGGTTTCCGGCCAGGGAAGATATCTTACCCCGATTGGCCGGCCCCGGGCCGAACTGAGTCGCCAAAATGAGGCCCGGGCCGAAGAGGGGCCGAAAGAGAAATTGCTTTGGGGCCGAACCAATTTGGCGCAAACTTCTAAAATTTGGTGAAAATTTTACGATTTTTGCATTTTCCCATACTTAATATTAAAATTTTCGCGCCTGCGGCGGGCATTTTGTAGTTTGGACCGGGCGGACCGAAGGCGGGCCGAAGGAAATTTGGATTTGGGGCCGTACCGGCTCAACGGAAGATATCTTCCCTGTTTCCGGCATGAAGCCGAGACTAACTTATGTTTATTTACACGTATGCGAACCCAAAAGTGAAAGCATTCTGACCGTACACTACTGCAAGTACTTTCTTAAGTTTTCTTAAGTTTTCTTAAGTTTTTCTTAAGTTTTCTTAAGTTTTCGATATAAACCCACACTATGCATATTTAAATCGGGGTAATTAGCTATTGGCCGACAGTATACTTAAGAATTATACTTAAGAGAACTTAAGAAAATGTAAGTACGTGGAAGCTTCTTGGTAGGAGGATATTGTCCACATGGCTCAAGGATAACTTAAGAAAACTTAAGAATATTATCCAAATGTAAGCACGTGATTGGCTGGAATGTCGGAGATATGCACACGTGTAAGAAAGCTATATGCTGGATATTTAAAGATGGTATACACATGCATGCACGTAATTGGCTGTTAAGAAGACACGTGTAGGCAGGACAATGCTTCCCATCGCACAGATATTTACAAATGTAACATTGTGACTGGTTCTATATTTAGGGTTTAAACCCTAAAACCCTTCAATCAAGCAGTCAGCAGCTGGGTACGTACACTACTATGGGATGCAACCCATTCCATCCAGCTTCCAGTTAACTATCTATCTATGTATGTAGTATAACCCACGTGGCTTTGTGACATACACGTGCAGAGTGACAGGCGAATGATTCTGCTGCCGTAGATAGATCTGCAGCACCGTTGGGAACGTCGGGGACTGCTCGCTGTTGCAGTTGTGAGAAGGCCTGGAAGCTGCGCATCCCACCCCAGATTCTCAGTAACTTACACCCCTTGCCGCTTGTGACTTTTTCGAGCAGCCTACGAGAAAATGGCACGTACGACACCACAGGAAAGTTCACATTCTTATTACCTGAACGAAGCGCGGAAGGGGATCAATGAATGCCTTGGATCTCACGCAGCAGGTGCACCGCATGGTAGAGGTTGTCGCCCGTGTCTTTACTCTTTGTTTCAACGAATAATGCCTTCGTTCCGATGAGCGCGCATGGCAGTAGCAGCTCTACGTAATCATTTCTGGCGAGCACAGCGATTCCTTGTTTCTCCATATATGCATCTTCTACCTGACGGTACGCTCGCAAACTGGCCAAACGGCACACCGTATGCTGGCTCTCGGTGTCTATCACCAGGTAGTATGCAAGGACCTTCGCATATGGGAATTCTGATAGGGAGTCCAGACCAGTCGGGAGCAAGTTCCCGAAGCCAGTGTCCGAGATGGAAACGTGGTAGGAGACTCGCTTCTCCGCCCTCGTGTACAAAGACGACGTGAATTCTTCCATCAGATTCAGGGACATCCTCAAGTACACAATGATATCGCACGTGCATAATGGCTGTGCGCCCTGCTGCCGGGGGTGCAGCATGCCAACCAAATGCTGCAGTTGTGCTAAGCAGCTTGCGAGGACGGGTGCGTCGTGAGCTACGCGCCTGCCGGTACCCATGAAATAGCAAGGAGATGTCTTAGCCTCCGCGGCTGGGTCCACAAGCCCAACCGAGACCGCTGCTTGGCCGGGGTAAAGCTCGTTGGCTAACTCCGGTAGGGAGCGCATTGTTGGATGCAAGCTTACATATGCCTCCAGGGCGAGCTTCTCGCACGTCCCATTCATGATGGCCTCCACAGGCTTGTTCTTGACGTGAGAGTCTTTCACGATTTCTTTCGCCCGCTGAATACCTCGTTCCACCCAGAACTCCATGGCCGCACCCACATCCCCTAGATAGTATTCTTGCCGGAACAGGTGCACCACCGCCAGACGCATGTTGAATGTAAGCATCTTCGCCGGGCCCTTA
Organism: Cymbomonas tetramitiformis; assembly: GCA_001247695.2. NCBI lineage: Eukaryota > Viridiplantae > Chlorophyta > Pyramimonadophyceae > Pyramimonadales > Pyramimonadaceae > Cymbomonas > Cymbomonas tetramitiformis. The sequence continues at coordinate 27,563 of LGRX02031431.1, forward strand.
TCTTCCATGATCGCGGCGTGCTCCCACAAATGCTCCTTTGCCACCTCCCGCGCCCGCCGTACCTCCGTCTCCGTGAGGGGGCTATCTGCTGTTACCATCCCTCGCGTGTAATGCAACACCGCCCGCCGCAGGTGTTGTCAGGCAGCCTCCATGACCATGTTCCAATGGACCAGCAGATCGCCAAACACCAAGGTGAGTAGTATACCACGAAATTCAGGAAATCCTCCATGGTCCACATACCTGCCCCCCAACACCCCTCCCCGGGTACGATTTACACAAACTAACACAACAGCACACGCACTCCCCATAACGACAAACACCATTGCGCTTGTTCATGGATAGGTCAGGCACAGCCGCACCCTCACGTACCCTGCACATGTCGCGAGTCATTTCAGATAAGCACAACGTTTGGCGCTCTGTTTGAGCTAATGCCACGAACGAGTTGCAACCTCACAAAAACTGTCGCCAAAAAGATAGGGTTGCCAAGTGTGCCTCCATCTTTTCTTCTTTTCGATGGAAGCTTCTCATCGAAAAGCAGAAAAGATGGAGGCACACTTGGCAACCCTATCTTTTTGGCGACAGTTTTCGTCAGGTTGCAACTCGTTCGTGGCATTAGCTCAAACAGAGCGCCAAACGCTGCTATCATCAGTGCGTTTGAGCCTCTTTCTGAAATAATGAGCAGGGAAGACTGAACGTGTACGCACCCAAGTACTTCACCACGCAATGGTACGGGCGGCCTATGTCGTGAGGCGGTTGGATGAGGGCTGCCCGGCTTTGGATCTCATCAACAATCGCTTTTGGCAGAACCAGCTTAGGGTGCGTGTTGTTGCTCAGCTTGCCAAACCAGAGCTTGAGGCACCTCTTTACATTCCCGTAGAACACACAATGTGCGAATGGGTGGGCATATGCGTGCATCGGGTCAAAGTACGGAATGCGCTCCAAGGCACCTCGTCCGTGTCTCCCTGTGGCGTGTGCTGGTTCGGCGCCCGATTCTGTGCTCGCCACCATCGAGGCATGCATCTGCTTAGTGATCATTGCATCGGCATCGTCCGCCCACACCTTCTTTGACCCTTTAGAGTTGGTCCATCCTTGTTGCTCCACTTCCTTGAAATAGCCCCGGAAATACATCCCTCGCCCCCCCGGACCAACAGTTCCCTCAAACAGACTGTACGGATCGGCGCGGTAACTGCTAATTCCCATGAACCTGCCCATCGTTATCCGCATAACGGAGTCGGCATACACCATTCCCAGGATCACGGTCAGCTGGTAAGATTTCTTGAGGAACGCATCGTGCACCACAAAAGCTGCTCCGTCAACCGTCTGACCCTTGCTCAGGCTGAGCATCTCGTCTTCGAAGAGCCCCATACCACCAACGGATTAACAATCTTCTGCCGTGGCCCTTTTGTCATCCATAGGTACTTGTGAAACTTGTCACGGTGCCTCATCTGCATTCGTGCCACCCCCCTTCCACCTTCCATTCCTCAAAGATATGCGATAGCATTTGGCTTCAGATTCCTGCAGAGTGCAAGTGGCGTTACCTAAAACAGAGCGCCAAACCCTTGGTTTGGAGATCTCGGTGAAAGTCCGAGATGCCACACATTTACGAGGCGCGCTTCCTCGCACTTTCCCTTCCCCTCTCTTTTCCTTCCCCTCTCCCCTTGCAAGCTTGCTACTGCCACCATAATAAGCTAATAATGCCACAAGCCACAAGCTACGCTGGATACCTGGATTAACCTGTAGCCACTCCACCATCCAGATCCACCATCTTCATACGTACCGAGTAATGAAGGTCTTCGCTTTTGACCACCCCGACACCCATGGAGTAAGACCTGCACTCCACATCCCCGCGCACGCGCTCAGCCAGTTGCATCCGCGGCGGCTGGTTGCACGACATGCTTGTGTATATATGGGGTGTGCAAGATGGTGTGGGGGGGGGTCACCCAACATCTGAGTTGAACACTTGACAGTCATCCGCCCCGGGGGAAATCACCATCACGTGGTGCTCGGCGTATTCCACATAAGGATCACCTCCAACGGGGGTTTCGATCCTAGGAGCGTCCTGTAAGAGAGCGCCCTTAACGGACGCGTGGCGGTTTATGCTTCTCGCCAGTTCCGATGTCCAGAAGTCACACTGTAAGCGCGCGTCTCGGCGGGCACGGGCCTTGCAAAACTCTGGGCATTCCATCCATCTTCGGATGGTATCCTCGATCGGGAAATAATAGAACCACTCCTTCGGGCGCAACTTCTCCCCGTCCGCGGTTTTCACAACCTCAAACCGTCTTCCCTTGCAGCGCTTGACAACGATACCCGCTTCGTCTTTCTCCAGCACCACACCGCACTCCTCCATTGGGTCCCATTTCCTCGGATCTGGCTCTCGGGGGAAATGTCGGCACCACCGCGGGCATACATGAACCGCATATGCCATGTGATCTTCTACTTGCATGTAAGTCCGCATCCTATATAGGGTGCTTGGCAAGCGACATCGGGTAGGCCCACCCATCAGCATGAGCAGGACCTTCAGAAATCTGTCAAAAGCTGGCCGTGACCAGCCTTGGTCCATTCGCAACTGCATGAAGTAGTAGACCGCCTCACCAACGGTTATATCATTATCCGGATTGTCAATAAACAGCGGTTCACCTGGGCGGATGTCCCATTGCAGGTTCTCCGGCGGAGGCATGTCCACTACATTTTCTTCCGCAGGCATGTCCACGTCCTGCCATTCCTCGGCCGTGCGCAAGAGTTCATCCATGAGACCTGCCTCCGTGGCCGTGCGCTCGTCCCACATGTCGTAGTCTGTTGGCCACGCCTGGTCGCAACCGTGGGCATGGAAGGCCTGCTTTATCAAACCGTGCGTACGAACCCCATACCGCATTGTTAGTTCTTTATACACCCGTTGTGGGCTGGCAATACACTTAGCACACAAGAATGTTGCTGTCGTACGTACCTGGACAAATATGTTTTCGTTATACTCGGTGGCATCACTTTCCAGACGTAGCTGCCCCAATAGCTGTGCGGTCTCCGCGTCGTCAGGTCCCTCCTCGTCTGAGAAGCCATCGGCACTTGCTTTAAGAAGGTCAGGCACCTCCTCTAGGTCGAACGACATATTCTCTGGTACCGCGCTGTCATGTGAGGTCTGGTTCTCCGTTAATTGCTCGTCGGGGCCGTACAGTTCCCCAGGCATGCGCATGGCCCCAATACTGGCCGGCCACGTAGGTAGCTTCGTCACACGCCATCTCGAAGTAACATTGCCACTTGCCGCGTTTATTGTCTTCGCCACCTTGGTGAGGCGGTCATGCTCCGCCGGAAGGCATGGCCCTCGTCCTGCAGGGAGCGCTCCGTCTCGTCGACGGAGGAGTGATCGCAGACTAGCCTAGTGCGGGTGCCCTTGGACTCCGATGCAATGTCCATCACGTCAGATAGGCTAAGGCCGTACGTTGCATAAAGATCCTGCAAAAATACGACGATTGTTAGTATTCCACCATGGTTGTTGGCAAACAAAGGTTGCACGCGCTGCCTCCCCCCCCCTCATCCCCACCCCGTGAACACTTGGCCAACAGGAGGACGATAGGCGCACCCGCAGCAATCATGTCGGCGAGGGAAGCTTTCAACCCGTGAGGCAAGTTGCGACAGGCAGCTGGAGCAGGTAGCCCCTCATTTGTGTCGCACGGGGTATTTTATTTGTCGTGTCGCAAAAGATTCGTTTATATTAACGACGCTTCGCAGCTTTTTCAGAAATATGCTGTTTTTCATTTCGTTTCCCTTAAAGGAGCGAAACAGGTTTCCTGGAAAAAAAGTGACATCAACAGGCCACACCGCAGGAGCTGTCCCTCAAAAATTATGCCGTTGGAAATTTTTCGAAAATTTTCTGCCCATGTCAGCAGTCCTACCCCGGATTGTGTCGAGCGCTCGCGCTTTACCGGCCAATCATGATACGATAGCATATCAGCAGTCCTACCCCGGATTCTTTCGACCGACAACGAGAGAAACGTTTAACAATTCAAAATTATACCACGAAGATATATATGCTGTTTTTCATCCATGTCAGCAGTCCTACCCCGGATTGTGTCGAGCGCTCGCGCTTTACCGGCCAATCATGATACGATAGCATCTCAGCAGTCCTACCCCGGATTCTTTCGACCGATCGTTCGTAACCGACAACGAGAGACACGGGTAACAATTCCATATTTTACCCCGAAGATATGTGGAATTTACAATTATGAATTTGTCGCAAAACTGCTCTAACAGGTTTACCGATCTCAACATCATCATCAGCAGTCCTACCCCGGATTGTTTCGGCCGATCGCTAGTAACCGACAACGAGAGACACGGGTAACAATTCCATATTTTACCCCGAAGATATGCGGAATTTACAATTATTTACGCATCTCGTCATTCAAGATCATCTCACCACTCCTATCGGCGGCGCAGCCCGGACAAAAGTGGATATGGTATGATCCTGGTCGGCAACGTTTTCATTTTTCTCCAAGCTCTTATCTTGCGCCTACCTGCTCGCTGTCTCAGCGCGCGGCTTGTGTTTTTGTTTGATTAATGATTTTTGCGCGCTACTTTTCTTTAGCGATATTTCATATCGAGCATGTTTTCGTGTGCATGCGTGGAACCCGGCGGGGGGGCGTTCCTGCGATGTTCTTCCATGAGCCGCATCCCACCAGCAGCCCATCCTGCGATACATGGATGATTGGAGGCCGTCGGGCGTCTTTGCATCCCGCCTGACGGTTTGGGTTCAATTTTCAACAGGAATTCTTCCTTCCTGAGCAGCGCTCTGTTTTTTTGCAGGTTTGTGCTGTGCCTTTTCTGAAGGCGCCAGCAACGGCCATAGTGTATAATTCATGCTGTGCCTTTTCTGAAGCCGCCAGCAACGTTCCTGGCGGCATCTTTCCCTCTGGCCCTACTAAGCTGAAGGGGTGCTTGGAGACCGGCGGGATTCTCCGACGGGTTGGGTTCGATTCCCAACGTCTTTACTAACCCGCGTTTCGTTTTTTGCAGGTTTTGTTTTTTACGCCGAGCATCCTTTTATGCCGCCAGCAGAGTGCTCGCGGCATCCTGTGACTTCCAGCTCTGTTTAGGTTTCGCCGATTATTGATGTTCAGAATTTTAGATTTTCCACCCACTGTTCCGCTGCTGTTTCCAAAACGTCTATTTTCTACGTAGACGCCCACCCGAGGGTGAAATGCGGACAGCAGTTGGCTGTCGGTATTGGGTTCGATCCCCAACGTCCTGACTGATTCGCTGTTCGTGTGCTGCAGGAAACGTTTTGGTTCTGAAGATTTTGGAACGTGCACTGTGCTCTAGTTTCCTAGTTTAGATTTTCATATCGCCCTCGGGTAGTTGAATCCTTGTATTAGAAACTAGCAGCCTAGTAGTAATAAGTATTTATGCTAATATTTTTTAAGAGAGTAATCGGTTTTTCTCTTAGTATCTTTATCCATCTGAAATGCTTGCTTGCTTGCTTCTCATGTATGCCTCGTGCTATATGAATGTCCCCAAGTGATCGTATAATACACCTGTGTTTTATGTAATATTCGCGGTACTACTCGTTCAGTAATTTTGTTTTTCAAGTCATAATCGCGGTACTATTCGTTTGTGTTCCCCCTAGCTTAATTTCATTTTCGGAAATTTTCTGTGAATTTTCACGACAGAAATGAGCGTGGTACTCATGATTGTCGCACCTGCGACAAATATGAGCCCCCGGCTCATTTCTGTCGCACGGTATAATTCCAATCTGTCTTGCGACACGACAAATAAAATACCCGGTGCGACAAATTTGAAGTGCTACCGCTGGAGCATGTACTTTGCGGGTTCTCAATATTAAAAATATTTGCATGTTTACGATGTCTAAGGGGCTGCGCCACGCCCTTCCCTAGCGCACTCCCTAGTGCGTATTGCATGTGCCCCACGTCTGCTCTCACACGACTGCCGTGTGGGTTCTATGAGTGATCGGCGTCCGCTATTTCCGTACTACGTCTCGGCGATTTATCAACACTACACCCGTTCCCAGAACGACGTGGTGCGCAGATGCTTCGGCCGCGCGTCCCCAAAGCCGCCTCGGTACTCGTCGGTTGTAAGTTCTCGGTTGTCACCGGAGCGATTTTCCACCACACTCGGTAGTCCTCCGTGACGTATAGCTCTGGGACGCGAACCAGATTCATTTGCACCAGCTCGTCCCAGTCAAAAGTCTCCACGGAGAAGTCGTCGTGGAAAACAGAGTAATCGAAGGCTCCGACGGGATCCTCCGGTCGGTCTTCCCCCGCTTTCACGCCGATGCAATGGCACCGCATCACGGGGGGGTGCCCCAGCGCGCGCCACGCTGCTGGCGTGTCATGCTCGAAGCAATCCATGCCAACGAAGATCTCCAGGTCGCGCACTGTGCCATTTAAGTCATGAACATCCGCAGGGTATATTTCCCCGTAGTCCGCATGCGAGAAGTCCTCCAGCAGGAACTCTCCCGCCTGTGTATTCTGATTCACGTGGAGCTTCTTCTGGTCCCGAGAGGACATCCCGGTGCGCACAAGGTGGGCCTTCCGTCCGACGGGGCAGATTTTGCTCATGTGCTTGTTGCCCTGTACACGCGCAGGCGCCGGTGGTTCCGCCATGCTCTTGGAGGAGCGCGCCGTTCGCGGAACGCCACGCCTTTGCACTGAAGATACCTTCTTCCAGGTGGCTTTAAAGGCAGCCTGAAGCGCCTCGGACGAATCCTTGTGTTTTATCAGGTCGGCCGTCCAGCGCTTGTCCAGCGTCTCACGGGCCTGTTTCTCGTAGTGGTTGGCATGCTTGACAGGCAGAAGATTGAATCCAGGCATATGTACCGTAAAGAACACGGCCTTTGCAGTCATATTCACGCGCTTCCCCGTTTCCTTGTGCACTCGGGCGACATGCGCGACGAGGGTGGCGATGTCCAGCTGCTCTACTTGTGGAAGCAGGTCTTGCAGCAGGCGTTGCAGGCCCTCAAGGGCGCTTTCCTCCCCGAAGAACAGCTGGCTTAGCTTGCGCCTCTTGACTGCGAGCCATACAATATCACGTCACCAACTACCCACAGGGCCCGGCTAGTCAAATCGACAACAAAGACTGCACGCACGGGCCGACTTACATGCAATATTGTTCTCCACCTGCAGCTCGTACGCGTTCTTTAGCCGAGGGCTGGTACGCACAGGTAATCGAAGGCACTCTGGAACTGCAAACCAGTCAACATCACGTCACCACCTACACACGGTGCCAGGCTAGTCAAACCGACAACGGAAACTGGTCCCAGGGGCCGACTTACTTGCTATATCGTTCTCCACCTGCAGGTCATTCGCGTTCTCATGCTGCGTGTTTAGCCGAGGGCTGGTACGCACAGGTGCCGAGTCGCTCCCTGGAACGTCTTCTGGGGCTGCTTGTGAAGCCACGGATTGCTCCCCGTTGATTCGTTGGCCTGTTGCGCGCGCGGCACGTCGGAGCCTCGTGCGCTGGAATCTAGCGCTGGTTCGCGGAGTCATCTCTGCCCCGGGCGCCTGTGCGCCGGACACTGCTGCCCCCCCCCATGCAGATGTGCACCCCCCGGTTCTCCTGCCGCATCAGCCACCGTTGGCGTGCCGCACTGCGTGGTAGGGCTTGTTGGCGGGGTCGACACCTCCGTCCTCGGTGCCATGGGCTCCGCCCGCGCCCCACCTGCCGCAATGGGGAGGGGGCGACTGGTACGCGCTTCAGCGCGTGTCAGTGGAATCACGAGATGGGGCCTCTTCGACGCCAGCGCCTGAAGGTTGAAGTTTTTGCACGCTGCCAAATCATCCGCTTGAAACCGAGCCAGCGTCATTCCCTTTTGCTGCATTATGCCGGCCCGGCGATTGTATAAACGAGCGTTCACTTTTCTCGTCGCCTCTCTCTGCGTCAGCATGGGGTAAATGGTGGTGACCTTCTCCACGATCATCGCATGCCGTTGCTTCGCTGGGGGGTCCCGCTTGAACGCCTTGCTGAGGTGTATTATGAGTCCGGCCTGGATATCGAAGCCTGGTGGAGAAGCCATGATGTAGGTTTCAATATCGCATTGAACCTCGGAGGCCTTCCTGGTTCTCGTGACCTTTGCCTTTTCCTGCACATTCCCCGGACAGCACACACCACATACCAACCACATAACTAACATAACAACCATACCAACATATCAACAAACATATCAACCAACATATCAACCACATAACTACATCAAAACCGCATAACAAACTGGGCTTAACACCCCCTCCCTTCGGTTTGCGCACGCGCCCGCTAGGCTCTCCAAACAGGTGGTCCGCCACTCGAGGCGGAAAGGCGGTTACAAAGGAACGCAATACTTGTTTATTTACATTTACGTATAGTTTACATCTAGGGGGCTGCGCCACGCCCTTCCCTAGCGCACTCGCTCCTATCGATGCAGACTGCTTATTTCTGACATTGCTCTACTGCTTAGATGAGTTTGCCACGCTGCTTTGCAACATCACTCTACCGCTGCGATGGGAGCTGCTCGACTCCAACTCGCTACTATCGATGCAGACTGCTTATTTCTGACATTGCTCTACTGCTTAGATGAGTTTGCCACGCTGCTTTGCTACATCACTCTACCGCTGCGATGGGAGCTGCTCGACTCCAACTCTGAACAGCAGCGCCTCTTGCCTGCACATGACAACAACCAGTATATTAGGATTTGTAAGGTTTTGTATACAAGGACACGCGCACGCCACTCCTAACCAACCGGCTGTAATCCATCACGCAGATGTCGATTGCAGAAAGCGATTGTTGATGAGATCCAAAGCAGTACCTGATTAGTTAGTCTTGAACGGCTTCTTCGATTTCTTCGCTGGCGCACCATCGGTCCGCGTCACGCGTTTTCCCTTGCGCAATCTCTCCATTTCAGCTTTTTCCTTTCCCGCCGCTTCCTCCGTGAGGATCCGCATGAAGTGGCCAGGGTAAGTTACCCATGTCTGGTCATCTGCCGGAAGCTTGGGGTCGTATAACGGAACCTCCAGCATGTGCAGGATCCGGATGGGTTCGTTGCTCGTCAGTGGTTCTTCAGGGGGCGGGCAGAAGTACTGCATACTGAAGGGCGCATATTGGCCGTATATCGCGTTGTCACAGTCGGGCATGATGAGATTCTTGTGATTGACGCCTGGTGGCCACTTCCGGCGCACCACTTCCTCTCGAGTGGGGAATACCCGGTACACCTGCAGAACCCGTTTGGCCATGCTCGCCAGGACCAGGAACGAATGCTCGTCACTGTGCGCCTTCCCTGTATGCAGATCACTGATGAATTCGGGAGCGTTCAGCCACTCCGGGCGGCGGCCAGATCCATCGCTCCAGGTGGGGTTTGTGTGAATATACTCAACTAAAGCCTCCCGCAGCTTGACTGTAAAGAACTTCACGCCGCTCCATTGCACTTGGTGACAGGGTCGTCCATCCGGACATGTGATGTACGGAGCAACCACGGAAAGCCAGCAATCACCGTCAAACGGGACATCCCTTAACGTTAGCCCAGCGGATGCCAGGTATTCCTCGAGGGCGTCGTCGGTTGCAAAGCCCTGCTGTTGCGCTGGTTGTACATGGGTTAGCTGCATTCTGGCGTCCAGAACACCCGGCTCAGCGATCACGTGCGGGCCGTCGGTCTGAAGTTGCTTGACCTCCGTGAAAAAAATCAGTCGACCTTCCTCGCCTGGCGCGTCACACGCAAAATCTAGCATCAATCGCATGTCCGCAGTCCGTACATGGTGCACCCGTCCATCATTGCCATACACCAAGGTGCCCTCCGTCAGGCCTTGGGGGCAGGGCGGAGCTGCCCCGACGACGCGTGCTTCCGGGGCCGGTGTGGCCGCGGGAGCAGCCATTGGTGCAGCAGCACTGGTCGCCGGTTGGCCCTCCAATCCGCATTCCATGGCTGCCAGCGTCTTCCTAGGGCGACATGTTTTCCTGCCGGAAGTTGCCACGTGCGATGGCACGGTGGGAGGTGCTGTAGTGGCAGGCATAGGTGCACTCCTCGCCTTAGTGTTACGCGCAGCCAGCCCAAGGCAAGGTGGGACTGCCTGCAATGAGGCCACGTTCCGATGCCAGCCAGGGGTATCCTTTGGGGACAGGTGGCAACTGCACCGACACGCGAACGTGGGCCGTGAACAATTCCAGTTGTGGGTGATGACGGAAGCCACAAGCTTCGCCAATTCCATGCCGGGAAAGCTAAGCTGGTGTAAGAGTTCACTGGTTAGGTAACCGTTGGCGTCGAACATAGGCTGCCTGACGGGTGTCGTCCGCCGTCTTCGCTCCGCCGCCTTCCGCTTTCTATCCGCCTGCCGCCGGAGCTGGGCAGCTGGAGACCGGTTG
>LGRX02031432.1:0-11118 GCA_001247695.2 Cymbomonas tetramitiformis
GGCGACACGTACTGCGGAGCTGAATTCGCGGCGAGGGTCGTCATGTATAGTTCCCGAGCAAACTCGGAAAAGCGGGTTGACGCGCTTGGCCTGTGCTTTAGACTGAACTCTTTGTACACCAAAGGAACTGTGCCGTTGAGGGTGCAACCGACTCTGGTTGACGCGAAACCGCCGTCGCACTTTTTCGCCGGACCTAAAGGATTTGAGAACGTGACCATATTGTAGGAGACTTCACCCAAGTTGCAGTTCTGCGCCAGAGTGCGCGCGACATCCGGGCCGTAACGCCAGGCGGTTGTGCGTGGGTCTCGTGAGCTGGGACGACGGTTCACGGACGTGAGCTGGGAGTAGTACTCCGAGCAACCACCCACGAATATGGGAAGCGGTGCTTGTGGAAGGGGTTTCTTCTCCTCGACAGAAGCTTCAAGTGCACTATTTGCCCTTTCCAACTTCACTAGTTTTTTCTTAAGACGCTTGGACTTGTTGTTACGGCTGCGGGTTTTGCGTTTCTTGGTCTTGCAAAAGGTGCAGCAACCGCCCTCCTCTATCAGACCTAGTATTACATTTAATGATGTTACACACATACGACACGCCACAACGCACATGCGCCCACGGTCCGCCGTACCGGCCCGAAACAACCACATAACTCCTACCGGCCACACCCCCTGAATATGGTCGCGTGTCAGAGGAGCTGTCCTCACACCACACCAAATATATCCCGTGTGCCCTACCCACATGCGCCCACGGTCCACCGCACCAACTCGACACAACCACATACATCCTACCGGTCACACCCCCTTGTTATGGTCGCGTGTCAGAGGAGCTGTCCTCACACCGCACCATATATATTCAGTGTGCCCAACCCACATGCGCCCACGGTCCACCGCACCAACTCACACCGCACCAAATATATTCCGTGTCCCCAACCCACATGCGCCCACGGTCCACCGCACCGACCCAAAACACACACACATACATGCTACCGGCCACACCCCCTTAATATGGTCGCGTGTCAGAGGATTTGTCCTCACACCGCACCATAGATATTCGGTGTGCCCAACCCACATGCGCCCACGGTCCACCGCACCGACCCGAAACAAACACACACTTCTACATCCTACCGGCCACACCCCCTTGTTATGGTCGCGTGTCAGAGGATTTGTCCTCACACCGCACCATAGATATTCGGTGTGCCCAACCCACATGCGCCCACGGTCCACCGCACCGACCCGAAACAAACACACACTTCTACATCCTACCGGCCACACCCCCTTGTTATGGTCGCGTGTCAGAGGATTTGTCCTCCTCACACCGCACCATAGATATTCGGTGTGCCCAACCACATGCGCCCACGGTCCACCGCACCGACCCAAAACACACACACACATCTACATCCTACCGGCCACACCCCCTTGTTATGGTCGCGTGTCAGAGGATTTGTCCTCACACCGCACCATAGATATTCGGTGTGCCCAACCCACATGCGCCCACGGTCCACCGCACCGACCCGAAACAAACACATACATCCTACCGGCCACACCCCCTTGTTATGGTCGCGTGTCAGAGGATTTGTCCTCACACCGCACCATAGATATTCGGTGTGCCCAACCCACATGCGCCCACGGTCCACCGCACCGACCCGAAACAAACACATACATCCTACCGGCCACACCCCCTTAATATGGTCGCGTGCCAGAGGAGCTGTCCTCACACCGCACCATAGATATTCGGTGTGCCCAACCCAAATGCGCCCACGGTCCACCGCACCGACCCAAAACAAACACACCCATCAACATCCTACCGGCCACACCCCCTTGTTATGGTCGCGTGTCGGAGGATTTGTCCTCACACCGCACCATAGATATTCGGTGTGCCCAACCCACATGCGCCCACGGTCCACCGCACCGACCCGAAACAAACGCATACATCCTACCGGCCACACCCCCTTAATATGGTCGCGTGTCAGAGGAGCTGTCCTCACACCGCACCATATATATACGATTTGCCCAACCCACATGCGCCCACGGTCTGCCGCACCCACCCAAAACAAACACATACACCCTACCGGCCACACCCCCTTAATATGGTCGCGTGTCAGAGGAGTTGTCCTCACACCGCACCATACGAATTCAATGTGCCCTACCCATTTACGCCCACGGTCTGCCGCACCAACCCGAAACATCCTCGAAAATTCCAGCTACCACACCCCGTTTCAACCGAGCCACGGGTCCGGGGGCGCGCCTCGAGCCTTGCAAAACAAGGACACGCGCACGCCTCTCCTAACCCACCGGCTGGGATCCTCACCTACCCCGACCGAAAATGCAATGTAGCCACGGGTACAGGGGGCGCGCAGCGAGCCTTGAATCAGGCCACGCGCACGCCGCTCCCGACCCACCGGCACATCATCGGGGAAAAGAAAAACAACCATTTGTCATGTAACCTTACCGGCCGGTCGAAGCAGTACCCTCCCGAGCTGACCACCATGCAGACACCAACACAAGTGGAACACGCTTGTTGTACGCACGTCTCTTTTTAAGCAACCTCTGACGGCGGAACGTGTGACATAAATTAGGTTCAAGATATGCAAACGGTTTCAGGAAACGCAGAAAACTCACCGGCGGTTCTGCAGGCTCTTCAGGCGCGCCGCCTTCTTCACCCGCGGGCTCCTCGTTGACGTCCTCATTGAGGTCCAACGCGGCTGCTGCACCGGCTTGGCCAGCTTGGCCCACAACCTGCACACCCGATAACCCGACTGTGTGGGGGGAAAAAACAAACGCAAAACGTCGGTCTAAGACCATGCTGTTTCACAAAATTTAAACTGAAGCTCGCACCGGTGGATCTCCCCCGTTCCCGCCGTTGGAGCGTCCCGCCGCAGCAAGGAGTCTTGCTGCGCGATTGCTACCAGACGTACGTGCGGGAGGAGAAGACGCCATGTTTATTATATATTCAAACTTCAAAATTTCTACTAGGGCGGAAAGGGAAGGTGGTCAAAAAACCTTCTCTTTCGAAAGAACGAATAAGCCCCGCCCGCCGCAGTTTAAACCCTCGCCTGATTTGAAATCGAGTGTTCCAAGTATTTATTATTTTACAGTATATATGTCACATGCGTGGGTATGATGACGATCGCGATTTTGATTGGACTACACCACTTACAGGCTTTCCCCATTCACGACATTCCCTGACATATTTATAGTGCACGCGAGCCTTCGCGAATCAGGTTGCCACAAACTTTTATACCTCGACTGATTCAGTGTGTATAATTACTCATCGTCGACTGCCAGACAAATCTTTGGCCTTTTACAAACCCAGCCTCTTCGAGTCATATCTCCTAGCATCGCGCCAGTCATTCTGGGGCTCTCGCGTGAACCCTGGGGCATCCTGAAGCGGGCTTGGTGACATTCCTATGTCATCGGGTGTATAATTCTACCGATTTATACCGACTTAAGCAAACTTAAGCAAACTTAAGCAAACTTAAGAAAACTTAAGCAAACTTAAGCAAAAACCTTGTTCTAGTGTACCTATCCTCCGGGGCAAAGGAGCGGTCGATGGAATACTGCAAGATGGCCATGATGGACACCTCTCCGTCGGTCCAAATGTCACCAGCCACACAAGGTTTGAAGCCCTCTTGGCGCCGTAGTGCGTTCTTCGCGATAACACGTTGCATTCCTGCGCTCACCCCAAACTCCGGTGTTGTTAATGAATAATGACAGATGACCGGTACGCGGGACCGATCCCTCCTTTTGATACCGCACAGCTGTGCACCCAAGCCCCCCTCCTTTTGATACCGCACAGCTGTGCACCCAAGGCCCCCCTCCTTTTGATACCGCACAGGTGCACCTAAGGCCCCCTTCCCTTTGATACCGCACAGCTGTGCACCCAGGGCGCCCCTCCTTTTGATACCGCACAGGTGCAAGCCGTGCACCTAAGGCCCCCTTCTTTTTGATGCCGCACAGCTGTGCGGTATCAAAAGGAGGGATCGGTCCCGGTCAACATACCACCTACATAACCAGGCAGTTGCTGAGTTGCAGCACGACTGCAGCATATCAAAGTCTATTCAATGGCAACACTGCAGCAAGCATATCAGCATAATCACTGCCACACTACAACACACATATATATATACTGTTCTGCTGCAACCCTGCAACATATATATGCTGTTCAACACTTCAGCTACAACCGTGCAGCTTATATATGCTGTTCAACATTGCAGCTACAGCCCTGCAGCATATATATGTTGTTCACCACAGCAGCTACAATCGTGCAGCAATATCTATGCTGTTCACCACTGCAGCTACAACCGTGCAACAATATATATATGTGGGTGTGTGTGCAATATATGTTGTTCACCACTTCAGCTACAAATATGCAACAAATATATATATATATATATGCAATAAATGCTGTTCGCCTACAACTGTGCAACATATATATGCCCTTCTGCTGCAACCGTGCAGGAAATATTTGCTGCTCAGCTCTTCGTTCAGCTACAACCGTGCAGGAAATATATGCTGTTCAGCTACAGCCGTACAGCATACATATGCTGTTCAGCTATATCCTTAGTTATCTACAACAGGGAGCAGGTCGGTTGCACTACAAGGTACTACAAGGGTCCATCTATCTATGTAACTTTCCGAAATACTAACACATTTTCCTCACGATTCAAACAAAATACAACCCACTATGACTTCCCAAAATCTGTCAACACCCATACCGATCTGAACATCCGATGCTCCATTCTTGCGCACCAGTTGAGAACTTGAGATGTTGAGATCGTGCTCAGTTGAGCGCTGCCAGGTTTACTACATATTCATGCACGAGCACCTCGGTGCACTCCCACGTGCTCTATTCAATACACAAAATAAAGTTGTTTCCTACATGCCTGCAGGTGCATCCATATCCTGTAACGGTGTTCTAACAAACCCCTCTTTCACAAACAATGCTCAACTCTAATCTGCAACCCCAGCAAGGCTAGCACCGGCGACGCGCTTCCTACAACGTAAGTGAATCCCTTCAAACCCAACACTCCTCAAGTACAAAAACGTCATGGGAACGCGCAAACACTTATCACGGCCACAACGAATGTTGTTGGCAACTATGTCGGTTGTACAAGACACCATACCTTTATGTGCCATGCGCGCAATTTCCTTCTTGGCCTTCGTGTGGTCAGGGGGTTGGTAGGCCCCACGAGTAATATCCTTCAGCGTCAGTCGAAGCTCCTCGTCCTTCACTATTATCACAGGCCGTTTTTTCGCTGCGACCCAATAACACAACTTCTCGTCGATGTCTGCCTTGCGAGCTTCATTCCAAACACTTCCCTCCTTGCCAGTTAGTGTATTGGCTTGGCTAGGCCCACGAGACACCTCGCTAGGAACTACCTTCTCCTCCTTCTCCTGCCGTATTTTTGCGTCCACTTGCTTCCACACCCCGTTGTGCATGTAGAGGCAATGAGATTGGAGTCCACTAGGGTAGGCGCTCCTAGCGATGGCCCCCCCACACTCTTTCGCAGGGTCATCCTTCGAGGGTAGAGTGCAATACACGTGGGTAGTGTTGGACACACCCTCCTTGAAGTAAGCCCACCAGGGTGAGGTGCGCTTGCTCTTCTTGTTCTTCAATTGCGCCTCTTGTCGTTGGCGTTCGGCCTCAATTTCAGCTTCTCGCACCAGTGCAATCGCTGACTGCGCATCACGTGCAGCTTACCCCCTTGACACCTATTTTGCCGACAAAATACCCCCTTGACACCTATTTTGCCGCAGCTGCGACAAAATGTACCGACAGGTAGATTGTTGTCGTAGCTGCGACAAAATAATTTGCGACATAAAAAACCTTCCATACGACAAAAATGATCCGCTACCTTGTCTGTGCCCCTGCAACGAATGAACGTTGCATGCCCATTATATTTATACTTATTGTTTGTTTTACTCGGAGAACCCCATTTGGCCAGCCCAATTTGATTACTACCGCCGGTTGCTCTTTGCCATTGGCTCCGTCAGATCAGATCAGCTTTAACCGATACTGCGGTGAGCTGGTGAGCCGGTGACACGACTGGCTCCATCAAAAATGTTAAAGAGAGACGCAACTTACGTTGCAGACGCCTTCGTCTTCAAGCTTCGTGTCCTTCATTATCATTGTTTATTCTCCGCAAGCCCCCTAACATGTCAGATCCCCCGAATGTGCATGCTATAGATTTCTACACGTGCGCGGTGAAGCAATTTGGCACATGTTTGTGTTCACTACAAGGTGCAGCTGAAACAAGCTTTTCAAGGTGATGCCATTATGCATGCCTGAGAGGAGGAGGAGGAGGATCCAGTAGGTTGCATTCCAAAGGAGCAGGCGGTCGGGCCATGAAAGCCACGCGTGCCCAAAATGCTCCTTGACAATGACTACATACATAGCAGTTACATACGTTATTACGAGTCTTACCGCAGTTGCAATATTCGATGATTTGATTCTGACGGCCAACTTACTATGCTACACATTGTTTGTTTTTTCCTCTGACCAGTGTATGCTCATCACATTTAATTCGACATCCGTTGTTTGTTTGTACTGGTTACAAGATAGACACGTGGGAATTAATCCATTTTGTATTGTCTTTGCCTAGAAAAATGCCTCAGACATTAATCAATTCCCTTTGTGCTTTGTTTCCTTTTTACGACCGGGCACCCTTCTACTTACTTCATTACCGAAATAACAATACCAGGGGTGTGAGTATACGGCACACGTTGTTGAACCCATAAATCTAGTTTCATACCGCGTTTACAAACCACTTTGGTGACGGAGGTAGTCGCATCAGAGTGGATCTCAAGTCCCGAGTAGGAGTTGTTGCATTCCACTGTCTGTATAATTGGATTACTCGGGACAACTCTCAGCAAGAGTCGCAACGTAGTGTGGTGAACAAACACAAAATATTACCGTCGATTCTGAATTTGAATCCGATCAACCTTTGAAACTACATCCCACAAGGGGCGCGCGGACATAACATTCTCGACGTGCGACCTATGTTCATGCAACAATACGCCGATTGCAAAGCCAACGACTTCTGACTCTCTGTATGGTTTGCTAAAATAATTCGACTGATTTCGAGTCCAGTGCGAAACAACAAGCCAAGAAATACACATTACACGAGTAGTGCTACATCGAGCCCAACAGCATACAAATCGGATATGCGCACCACAATTCCGAGTTCGGTCTTGGTCTGACTGCGCATCACGCATATTTCACTCATATAGCTAGGCACATCTCATGGGTTGGCAATGCTGCACCATAGCAAAAGGGACAAAAAAACAATTTTAAAAAGTTCCCGAGCTTGGTGTATGCTTGCATCAGCAGTCAACTGATTGAAATCGGGTTGGTTTTCTTCCTTGCCTCGGGTGCACAATATCGAACATTCGACTTCCTCGCCTTCTGAGGATAGCCCTCGTACATGCGCTAAGGCCACGATTATAATTCAGACCAATCTGATGAGGGGACACAAGTTGGAAACCTGGGTAGTAAAACCTCTTCTATGAAATAAATCATGTAGATGGTGACTGAAAGTTTAAAGAGCTGGGGGATGCAATCTGTGACGTCATAGGTCCGTTCCTACATCGATGATGTCTTCTCAACACCTGTGATCGCATGCCACATCGTGATTCAACAAACCGCTGCTACAACTCAGCAAGAAAACTCTCTCTCGCACCGCTTGACCTATCCCACTATCGGCTACTGGTGTATCAGTTGCGCCACTTCAGATTTCCTACTCACTCCAGAAGTTGTCCTCAATACATGACCCTACCATAATTTATGCTATATTCTAATCATACAAACAAAATCCCCGCAAAATCCCGAAGAAATCGAGTTCCCCTGATTGGAGCGTAGCATCACCCACAACCGGAACGCCCAAAATGCGGGCTCAGTTGATATACGCATTGCTCAAAATATCTTTCGGTTTGCAAGCAAGTCAAATCCTCGGGCAGTGTGGATTCATACCTCACTACCATCAATCTACATAGTACCCTTGTCTCCGCTTGCGGTAGGCTTCCAGCGCTCTGCCAACAGACACCGCAAATCTCCAGGTTTATTGCCCAAAGTGTACAGACGCGAGGAGCGCCCGAAGGCCCAACCACCACGTCAAGCAACTTGCAACAAGAGGTTGCCCGGTGTTCAATCACTAATGTCATGCAACATGCGCAGGACCGTGCTTGCACATCTTCGCAAACATTGAGGCATTTGCGCACGCCCTTTACCGCCCGGTGGAACGCGGGCCGAACCGAAAGAAGCCTGGAAACTACCCTACTAGCCACACACGACAAAGGTGATGGACACCCCACGCAAGGCTGCCCAACTACCAATGCAGCAGCAAAGGTCTACTTGGCAAAGGAAAACGATCGCATCCTGAGAAATTTCGCTCTCTTTCACACATACACACGGGCTTAAGGAAGTTCAAATCCCAACAATTGTATAATCATAGGCAGACACGTGTTGGGGCAAAATCCCACAAAGTTCATCTTGACCGATTCATGCGGATGCTGCCAGATGATCGAGTGGTGCGCTGGCTCACTCGGCTCAAGTCAGGGCACATGCGGCACAACGGATGATGCAGGCAGGGGGAATCGGCTCACTTGGCCTGGTCCATGTAGTGCCACACGATCTGGGTCACTGCGTACTCGTCCTCCGAGGCCAGGATAACGCGCACGTCGCCGTGTTGCCTGTGCGGGATGAGGCAGTAGCGGGAAAAAGGTGAGTCAGACAGTCGAACGTGGAATGTGTGCCAGCAGCGCCAACCAGAAGACTGCCAACAGCGCCCGCCAACGCTGAAGAGAGGTGAAAGCGCACCAGCGGATGAAAAGAGGTGAAAGCGCACCAGCGGATGAAGAGAGGTGAAAGCGCACCAGCGGATGAAGCGCCTGAGGAGCAACCCCTTCATAGTCTTGTCCTCTTCCTCATCGGCTGGCATTGCATGCTTGCCTGTAGATGCAACATCCTCCTCACCCTCCATGGTGGTCCATGGACGACCTACGACCATCTTTGTGTGAGAAGCGACTTCACCGCCGGACGCGTGAGGCGGCATGGAGGCCGGTGGTGACTGGGAGTGGCCAAGGGTGTCATAGCGGGCTCCTCCGATGCACGAGCGTCAGAGGGATCTCCAAATCCGAGGCTCTGTGACAGCAACACCTTAAACAGGGGTGCATGGTTTGGATGGGAGTTCTGAATGTGTGGAAACCGAGCGGCCGAGGCCAATGGGTGCCCGGCAATGGACAACCGAATGACGCGCTCCGCCACGGCTTGTGCGCCATAACCGATGCTCGCCTTATGCCAGCATCGGGCAAGCCGCAGAGGTCTCGAGGTCACAGCCCGCGCGGCGCCCGTTTGGCTCCGTCACATCATATAAATTCAAAGACAGGTATGCCTTCAAGTCCGGCCATCTTACCCGGTTCTGGGTCGCCTTTCCCCTCCAAGTTGCCCAGCAGCGTCCCTACGCACAGCACATTTAGTAACCTAATCAGTGTCACACATCACGCAGATCGCATCTTCAATTCCGACCACATATTTAACACATTGGCGCATTTACCCTGCCGCTTGCCACACCCTGGCAAACCCTTGCTGCCTCTATAACTACCAACGCCTTGTCTGTCCTGCATCTTGCAACGGGTGCACACCGTCATCCGCCAAGGGACAGCCCCGATGAGTTGTCAACGGCGGGCCTGGAATGGCTTGGCAAGGCGAGCAGTGAGGCAGGCGGGCAGCGAAGCTCAAGGGTGGGGCGAGGGACAGCAGGTCGGGAGGAGGCACGAAGGAGAGGGCATGATGACAAAGCGTCCTCATTTAGATACCTGCATCACTGCGATCAGTGGCGCCACCACCATCAGGCCGCAGCATTCGGTTAAAGAGTGGCGTCGGAATTGGTATCCCCAAACACCAGAAAATAAGAGTTGCCAACAGCCACAAACATGTGTGGCCCCCGAGTAGGAAGACGTAGATCCCAAAAAGAGTCGCACGTGCCAAGCCATAGAAGAATCGTGCAATCGCCCATTCCTCGTCATGCCATACCCCATGGAACGTCAGCACCACCTCCTGATATCTGGCCACCAACCTCACCTTCGTACTCTCCGCGTTCATCACTGCGAGGCTATAACCCGCCATCGACGTCACCAAGGTCAGTGCTGAGAAGGTGATGGCGATTATAATCGGCACCCGCACCTCGCGGTCTTCTTCCTCCTGGCACATTATCCATCCACAACCATTCCGTCCTTTCTCGATAAGCCTCGCCTCCAGAAAACACACCCACACGTAGGTTATGCTTTTCGATGCATCCCGAATTTTCGTATTTCCAAAAATGCACAGGTTAATAACGACGCAGGCGTCACTTGCCATCATCATCACCACTCATTGCACTGATTGGTGACGGCTACCGGGACCATGCAGCAGTACGGCACAAGCACACGATGGCCAGGCATATTTGACATGGGAAGATTTGGACATTGCGGTGATGCAATTGGGCGTTTGCTCTGAAGCCTACGATGGTACGAACGGTCATTATCCAAGATCCACACCTGAAAATAGTAGTCCTTTTTACGCAAGGCTCCTGCCGTCATGTTCCCTGCTGTGCAATCCTCCGTGTCGAAGTCACACTCATCCTCCGCAAGAGATTGGAAGGTCTCGAGGAACGCTACGAGCGCCTCGTCAGAGGTATAGTCGACGGGAGGAGGGGCTGGGAGGGGGCTGGGAGGTGGGGGGAAGGAGGAGAGGGAGGAGAGGGAGGTGGGGGGCTGGGAGGCGGGGGCTGGGAGGAGGTGTGGGCTGGGACAGGGGGAGGATTTCCCGGTAGGTGCGGTGCTGGGGATGGCAGCGGGGCGTGCGGAGACGGTGGCGGCGGTGGCGGCGGTGGCGGCGGCGGCGGCGATGGCGTGAGGGCGGGCGGTGACGGGGCGGCGGGCGGTGGTGACGGGCGGTGGTGAGCCCTGATGGAAACACTGCAGCGCCATACGAACAACTACAGTTGTCAGTTGGTGAAGTCACTTGGATGAACGCGCGGCGCACGCGGCCCACCTGTGCCCCCATTGGCGCGGGCCCACCAGCGACCCCATTGGCGCGGGCCCACCAGCGACCCCATTGGCGCGGGCCCACCAGCGACCCCATTGGCGC
>LGRX02031436.1:0-10872 GCA_001247695.2 Cymbomonas tetramitiformis
CGCCAGCACACTCGCTGCCCACCTTCTTTGATCGCGCTCTATCGCTGGGTGCTCCTCGTCTCCCCAGCTGCCCTCGCTGCCCGTCTCCTCAGCTGCACTCGCTGCCCTTCTCCCCAGCTGCACTCGCTGCCCGCCTCCATGCATCCTGGACTTTACCGCCAGAGTGCCGCCTGCGCAACACTACTCGCTGCAGTGTTCGTGGCAGGCTTCTGTTGCTCCAGAGGGGGGGACAGTTCACGCGTTCCCATTGGCCCATGCAGCGTTGATTGTGTGAGCAAGGTGGTACCGGGCTGCGGTGGGGGTGCCTCACGCAGCTCCAGTGGCGCTCGCGGCGGCGCACAACGACACATGCGTGCTGCTCCTGTCGGTGACGTACATCCCCGGGGCGTTCCAGTCGCACCTCCTGCACGCGCGCCACATCGACGCTGCCAAGGGCGCTACTGGTGAGCCGCCTTTTGCCACATCGACGCTGCCAAGGGCGCTACTGGTGAGCCGCCTTTTGCCACATCGACGCTGCCAAGGGCGCTACTGGTGAGCCGCCTTTTGCCACATCGACGCTGCCAAGGGCGCTACTGGTGAGCCGCCTTTTGCCACATCGACGCTGCCAAGGGCGCTACTGGTGAGCCGCCTTTTGCCACATCGACGCTGCCAAGGGCGCTACTGGTGAGCCGCCTTTTGCCACATCGACGCTGCCAAGGGCGCTACCAGGAGTCAGCCACACATGGACGCTGCCATGATGCGATTGGTACGCTTGCCACATCGACGCTGCCAGATGCTTACGAGAGAGTCAGCTTTACTGACATCGACGCTGCCAAGGGCGCAGCTGGTGAGTCAGCTTTCTTTGCCACATCGGGACGCTGCTGGCGATGGGCATTGGTGAGCCGCCTTTTGCCACATCGGACGCTGCCATGGCGCACTGGTGAGTCGCTTGCCACATCGACGCTGCCAGGCGCATTGGTGACGCTTTTTGCCACATCACCACGCTGTTATGGCGCGATTGGTGAGCCGCTTCACACATCGACGCTGTTGCTGGCGTTACCAGAGCGCTTTTTGCTGACATCGACGCTGCCAGTTGGATGACATGGGGTGGGGGCAGGGGCGGGGGAGCTTGCGCTGATGGGCGCTGCCAGTTGGATGAAGCGGCATGGGGTTGGGGCAGGGGGCTACGCTGATGGGCGCTGCGCTCCTAATGACAGCCTGCCTCGCTCAGTACTTGCCTTGCCGTAATCACTGGCGACAGCCCGCGGCAGTGCGTGAGATTAGCTCAAGGTGTGTGTCGCAGGAGAGCTGGAGGTGCTTGCTACCGCACACGTGGACTCGTGGCCGGTGCGCAATGCGCCCGCCGCCATCCGTTGTCCAATACAAGCAGCACAATCGGATGCCATATTTATGCGTCACGCATCTGCGGCAAGGGTGTTTTCTCGCATATGATACCAATTCTGCAATACAGGGGATGTCCCCTTCCAAGATGGCATTACCCCGTAGTTTGTTGCAAAGGGCAGTGGCAACCCCCATGTTGAGCTGAATCCGAGATCGACCATCCCAAGCCGCATGCAGGGGTGTCGTCGAGGGTCATGGAATTACCGAGTGTTAAGCCAAAATCGTGTCTTTTGATAACACTTTCCATATCTAAGATGGACTTTTGTAATGTGTTAAATATAAACATGGTTTCGGCATAACACTCAGTGATTCCATGCCCCACGGTATCGCCCTCTACCTCCTACTACCCGTTGCATATTGCAGAGGTGATGCGTTGTGGGATCAGAGCGGCTGCCTCATTGCCTGCCTGTACCATCCCCCGCCCACCCTGGAGGCATGAGGCGGAAACGGGGTGCCACCTGGCGCAGGGGGACGCGAGCCACACGCACTGTGCAGTGCCATTGGAGGGCGGCGGGATGCTGGCGGTGGCGCTGCAGTGCAGGGGCGGCGCTGCGCTGGTGCCGGTCCCCGGCTCCGGGGTGCCCGCGCTGCCCTGCCTGGATGAGCGCGCGGTGGTGATTGGCGCCGCTGCGGCTCCGATGCCGCTTCCCGCGGGCTGCCGGCTGCTCACCTCTGCCGGCGTCTTGCACGTGTCGGCGGATGATTCGGCAATGGAAGCGGTGCCGTGGGGCGGGCCCGGGGGAACACCAGAGCGGGCCCCGCCAGACATGGCAATGGCCCCACGAAATGTGAACGCCAGCCACCTGGTGAGCACCCCTCTTGACCCCCCCAGCCTTCTTGACCGTCCTTGTCCCTGCCTGTCTCCGTGTCACTTCCGCCAGCTGGCCCTCGTGCGGAGCTCAATGGGCCGCAGGTTGAGCGCTGTGCGGGCCAAGAGCAGGAGGCGGACGTGCGGTTGGCATTCGAGAAGTACAGCAGCGGCGCCTCAACGGGCCCCAACGAGTTCTACCAGCTGCTCAACGATGTCCGCATATGTGGTGGCAACGGTGCCGCCCCCGCCCCCCATTTACCCTTGTTTTGTAGTAGGCCCCGACGGAGCGTGTGCCTGGCCCACGGTATCTGAATATTCCCGGAACATTCCCACTTTCAATTTGCAAACAACGTCGGACTCGAGCTGGCTTCCAATGAGCCTCCGATGGCACCCTCCTGAGATTGCTGAATTTGGGGTGGAGGTGGGGAGGACATGGGGTGGCAGGTGCTGAGAGCCCGTTTGTGGCGTACAGTGGCTCCATGCTTGACACCATGGCGAAGCACTACCCAGGGGGTCTCGCTGCGGCAGACGTGGTGACGCAGCTTTCGGAGAAGCTGCGCCGCCACGAAATGTATCTGGCGTTTCTGCAGGTGCTCCGGCCCACCTCTGAGCTTCCTGAGCCAATTGGAGGTTTCTCCAGGCCGCCTGGGTGCCGCTTATAGCTTGCTCACCCTCCCGGTGGGCTGTGCTGGGGCGCTGCGGGCGCTGCGCAGGAAGCTCAGTGCCTGGTGCAGATGGACTCGCTGGCGGTACGACTGCTCCTGGAGCACGGGGAGCAGGTGCAGCTTCCCTGAGACCTCTCGGGTGCAGAACGGCTGCTCCTTGTCCGCATATATGCATGTTTTGCGCCAACCCCGTGCACCAACATGCAGACTTCTGCCGCGCTTCGGCCGAGTCAGCTGCAAGCGGCCCTCCCCTGAGGCCGGGGCTGCCGGGGTGGAGTGTCCGGGGAGTGCGCAGATGGCGGCCATCGTGCGCATCCGGGAGCTGGACAACGCAGCTCGGGACGAAAATCGGGTGTGTGTGTGTGTGCCGGAGTTATGGGAGTGTGTTATGGGGTGCTGACATCTCGTTGTGAACGGGGACGGCCACTGGAATGATTTGGATGATGGGATGTGGCTGTCCCTGTGGTACCATTCTGACGGGTACTGCCTCTTTGAGGGCGTCGGGGATTCGTCTGCGGCTGGCTCTATTTATGTCCAGTGCCTTGGGGCTTTTTCACCTGCCGGGGGACTGGTGGTTGACAGCCACTTTATGGGGTACTGGCGGATCGCTGTGAACGGGGACGGCCACTGGAATGATTTGGATGATGGGATGTGGCTGTCCCTGTGGTACCCTTCTGGCGGGTATTGCCTCTTTGAGGGCGTCGGGGATTCGTCTGCGGCTGGCTCTATTTATGTCCAGTGCCTTGGGGCTTTTTCACCTGCCGGGGGACTGGTGGTTGACAGCCACTTTATGGGGTACTTGTGGATCGCTGTGAACGGGGACGGCCACTGGAATGATTTGGATGATGGGATGTGGCTGTCCCTGTGGTACCATTCTGGCGGGTACTGCCTCTTTGAGGGCGTCGGGGATTCGTCTGCGGCTGGCTCTATTTATGTCCAGTGCCTTGGGGCTTTTTCACCTGCCGGGGGACTGGTGATTGACACCCACGTTATGGGGTACTAGCATCTCGTTGTGAACGGGGACGGCCACTGGAATGATTTGGATGATGGGATGTGGCTGTCCCTGTGGTACCCTTCTGACGGGTACTGCCTCTTTGAGTGCGTCGGGGATTCGTCTACGGCTCGCTTTTTGGGAGTATCTTGGATTCGTCTGACGCTAGCTCCCTCTCCGTGTACAGTGCTCATGGTTATTACACATGCCGGGGGACTTGTGTTCTTTGACCTTGATATGAAGTACTGGCGGATCGCTGTGAACGGGGACGGCCGCCGGGTGGAAGTGGGTTTTGGGAGGCGGTTATCCCTGTGGTGCCATTCTGGCGGGCACTGCCTCTTGGAGAGCTCGGTAGATTCGTCTGTCGTGCTGCGAGGAGAGGCAGAAGGTGGTGAAGTACACCTTCTGTGTTTTCCCTTGAATTTTGTGGGGAGCACTTAGGTGCCCGCATGTTTCCTTTTTTGACATGGGGTGTCCATGCTGTGTGGTGTGACTGCATTCATGACATAACCATGGACCAACAGGTCCCATCCATCGACCGGGAGCCACTGGGGGGCATGCCAGCAGGGTCCGCTTACTCCGTAACCCAGAGACCAACAATTGTTTGGCGACGATCGGTCACATCGTATCATCTTTCCATGCTGCTTTGCATTTGGGTTGGGAATATGTATGTGTTTGTGGTATCTTGTCACGGCCCCGCCCTGCTCTTGATTTGCTTCTCACATCCACTGGGATGATGGTGGGCTGGCTTTTGCTTGCCGATCTCATGCCGTTCAGTGTGTGTGCCGGAGCCGCCCTCACCTCCCCGGACCGTGCTGCGTGAGCTCGCGCAGATGTCGCCACATTCAGCGAGAGACGTGAGAAGGCACTCAGGGAGGCCTTGGACAGGCGGTGTTGCAAGACGGGTGCGGGGGATCATCACATCGGCAATGGGTGCGGCTTGCTGTATGACGGGTATGACCGAGGTGAAATGGAATGTTCCAAGGCGCCATCGGAGAGGCGGGTCACAAGATGCGGGGGGAGGGCTCCGGAGGTCTCAATGGGCGTGGGATGCTGGGGGTGGTGATTGCGAGCGGGCAGGAGGCGGCGGGGCCGCTGCACGCCGCAATCGAGGAGGCTGGCAGAATGCTCATGCAGCACTCTTCCTTGTTTCAGGTCTCCATGCCCTCCCTATAGCTCGCAGCGCCCACGGCGCTGCTGGGCGCTGCTGGGGCTCGGCCGAGTCCCTCTGATAGCCCTGCAAGGACCCCTTAGATGGTTGTGATTTTGTCAGTAGGCATTTGCGAGCTCGGTCGTAGGCTTCCTGCCGGTCTCGTCTCGGCACATGTGACGCGCCGCACTGACGCAAGGCCGCGGTGGTTTCCGTGCACCATGCATGGGCAAGGAGGTGAGCCAGGGGAGCAAGGAATGCTCCGGGTGTTGCAGGGGCGTGCTCCGGCGGAGGTGTTCTACTCCCGCCCGGTCGCGGCGCGGCACGCCCAAGAAGCGGATGAGCGGACGGACGAGGAGACGGGCCTGGCTCAGGGCGCAATTCTGTGCCTGCTCACGGTTGGCTCTCTTGCCCTTTCTCCGCCCCTCCCTGGCTGCGCTGCCGCCACGGTGTCGCAGCCTTGAGGACACCGGGGAAGCCCTGCGGCACTGCCGCGGAGACCCCCATGGGTATACTGCAGGAAGTATGGCGGTCTGGCCGCGGAGCTCCCCCAGGCTTCTCTCCTCCCGGGACGCTGCACCTTCTGCGGTAGTGCTGAGGGCAGGCTGCATGGCGCGCCCTGTGTCCATTGCGGCGGTGAGGGGAAGCGCTTACGTGGAGCAGGCCGATCTATTTCATATGCCACAGCCCCTTGTGAGCGGGCTCAACTCAGGCTGCATGCGCTGCAAGGCTGGTGACTGGGCGCTGCTGTCGATGACGTACTGCAGGTGGTGCAACGGATGGTGCGTGAGGAAATGCAGCGGCTTGAGAGCGACGGCGTGGCCGAGGAACTCACCGCGCTTACCAATGACCTCGGGGACGCCGTCATGCAGGTCATACTTTGTCCCCCGTCATGCCGCTCGTCCCATGTCCCCAGATGCCGCTCGGGTGCGCGTCAGCACGACGATGTGGTTGCGTTGGTTCTGGGGAGTGTTGCATGTAGGGGGTCCAGCCTCGCCGGCAGGGCTCTGCTCAGGCCTCGAGGCGCGATGACGTGCATGTAGGGGGTCCAGCCTACCACTTGGCTGAGAGGCTCAGCAGCCTGGCGCGTGGCGTGCTGCCTGAGGGGGTCAGCCTCGCCGCTTGGGGGCTCCGCGCAGACCTCGAGGCGCGATGGCCGTGCATGTAGGGGGGTCCAGCCACGCCGGCAGGGGGCTGCGCAGGCCTCGAGGCGCGATGACGTGCATGTAGGGGGGTCCAGCCTCGCCGGCAGGGAACTGTGCGCAGGCCTTGGGCGCGATAGCGTGCATGTAGGGGTCCAGCCTGCCTTGGGGAGCTATGCGCAGGCCTTGAAGGCGCGATGACGTGCAAGTACTTCCCAGGGAGATAATTTCGAGACAGAGGTGGTGCTGAAGCACCTTTGTTTCACAAACTTTAGTACTTCTAGGGAGGTGGTCTGCAACCGGGGTTGCCGAAGAAGTCCAGCCCAACTGCAGGGCCTCACGGCTTCTCTGCAAGTTCCTTCCTCCCAACCGGCTGGCGGGTGTGGGAAACTTTTTGAATTGGTAGACTCGGAGCCCGAAGTTCTCGCAGAATGAAGTGAAGTGAACTGTCGCAGCTTATTTCAAAAGCTCCGAAAGTCTCTTCATCTTCACGGGCTCCGCCCAAGCGACACAAGCCTTGCAAACTGAACATCTGTGTCGCATGCTCCGCATGAACACAGATGTCGCTCAACCAATCAGAAAGCACCTCTGTGTTCTGGCTCTGCCTGAACACAGATCTGACTCGACTCGGGTTCCCCCGTGACCCCGTAGCCAATCAGAACACAGAGAAGTCGACCCCGCGGATTGCTCGGCTCTGCCTTGAGAAATCCTCGGGAGAAAATCCGCAAAAAATTCACATGTCCTCGTCGAGCCTCGGGCTCATTTTTTGCAAGCAGAAATTTTCTCCCCCGTTCTTCCAAAATAATTTAGAAATAAATTTCTCAATTATTTACACAAGTACTTCCCAGGGAGATAATTTCCGAGACAGAGGTGGTGCTCAGAAGCACCTTTGTTTCACAACAAACTTTGAGTACTTCTAGGGAGGTGGTCTGCAACCGGGGTTGCCGAAGAGTCAGCCCAACTGCAGGCCTCA
Source organism: Cymbomonas tetramitiformis (assembly GCA_001247695.2). Taxonomy (NCBI): domain Eukaryota; kingdom Viridiplantae; phylum Chlorophyta; class Pyramimonadophyceae; order Pyramimonadales; family Pyramimonadaceae; genus Cymbomonas; species Cymbomonas tetramitiformis. The sequence goes on from LGRX02031436.1 coordinate 7,113, forward strand.
CGGCTTCTGCAAGTTCCTTCCTCCCAACCGGCTGGCGCTTCAGCTACCCACAAGCCGAAGTTGCTTGCTGCCAGACTTGTGCTTACCCATGCACTTCCACTTACATTCAATCTGTTTCATCCTGGCAGCCAGCCTCTTTGGCAGCTCCAGCCTCCGTGCCTTCGTCAACTGCTCATACCTCTGGTATGCATTGGAGACCCAGTCTCCTTGCAGTTTGATCAACAGGTGGTCCACCCCGAGGTTAAAGGCCACCGTGGCCCCCCCTCTCCGAAAACTGTGTCCCGAGTATTGACTCGGGTCAAGACCGATCTTCCGGATCAGCTTCTTCATCTCCCCCACGAACACTCCGTGTGTCATGGGCACAGTCCTGCCCCTTGACTTCCACAGGAAAGCCGGGCTCTCCGGCTCTGCCGGGGTTAGCTCAAAACACTTGGCTAAGGCCCGTTTCGGGCACAACATTCCTCCTGTGGCCCTCATGGCCACTTTGTGTGTCCTTTCCTCAAATTGGATCACTTTCGAGAACACTAGTGTCACCCACACTGTCTCATTCCTCATCTCAAAGTCCTTTCTTCTAAGGACCCGCCTAACATTAAAGGCATCCACTTTTCCAACACAGACATTGTCTTTTCGAAGCAAGCACAACACAGCAGTCAACATTGCTGCCCACAAAGTCACCATGTTACAGTCATCAAAATCCATTACTTGATACATTCTTGCAAGTATATACAATGTAATTGCGAGCTTCTGTTTTACTGTATCTCCTAGCAGCCTCTTCAGTCCTCTCATAGTCTGAGCTACTTGGAATCTGTGGCTAATAGGCACCCACTCATACTTCGCCTCTAGGTGCAATCTTCTCACACCGGCTGTATAGCTCTTCAAGGTGGAGACTTTACAAGTCTGTGACTGAAACACATAAAACATCGCTAGATCCTCATCTGACACCGGTACCACCGGTCCTTCTCCGAAGGCTAGCATAAAGCTGACAAAGGCTCTCTGGCCGGTCGTGTGGTTCTTCTTTGTGTTCTCCGCATCAGCAACACTCAAGATGAAGTTCCACCTGGCTCTCAGCCATTCCTTGGGCTTTGCATACTCTGCATTGCCCCTCTTCCCCCCTCCATGGTCAGTCACACACCAATTCTCTTCCATGCTTTCCCCTTCGGGGCTGTCACTGGGCAGGCTACCAGCACTACTGGCCACCTCGTGGGGCCACAGTCCTTTCTCAATCCCCTTACCCCATTCGGCGAGGTGAACACATCTGTGTCTACTGGGATGTACTCAAGGATAACAAACAACCCAGCCTCAATGGCTGGCACCACAAGCTCCAGCCAGAATCTCTCAGTTGGCCAGAAGGGTAGCACAAACACTGCAGAGGTTGTGTTGGGCGCTGCTCGCTTCTCCCTGAGGAAATGAGTCAGAACTTCCCACAGCAAGGAGAAGGGTGGGTTGCAGTACACATTCAGCCCCCTCCACTGTTTCATCAAACAAGAGTCCTCCTTGGACCACCAACGGAAACACCGGGAGTTCGCTCCCACTTCATCACAGCATGCATCCACTGCAAAGGGCCCGAGCGGCCTAATTTTGTCCCACAACCAGTCCTGCACCATCCAGTCATCCAGGTCCCTCGGGGCCTCTCTCCTCGACCACCCCTTCAGCAGGTCCTGAAACCTTCCCATCTGACTCCTACTCAGAGCATCAGCCAAGTCATTGGCCTTTGTGGAAATCCTTTTCATCACCAGCCTCACATCATGTCTGATAGTCAGCAACAAAATCTCCTTTAGCAACGGAATGAAAGTTGCCTTCCCCCACAGGTTCCTTGTCATCAATCGGGCTGCTTCATTGTCACTCCACATGACAACTTTACACCCTCTCAACAGGTGTCCCCACTTCCTCAGGGCCCAGAAAATCACAAACAGCTCCAAATAGTTGATGTGGCTCGAGGCCGAATTGAAGGGGCTAAAAGGCCGGACCTTCCATTGCCTCACTCCTCCCATTTCACTGCGAACCATCTTCCCCCGAAGAAACCACCCATTCCTCCGTCCACTGCCTCTTCTCCAGCAGCATCCACTGCAAAGAAGTCTCTCACCACTGGCCTTCGGTTCAGTACCACCGCCTGACCATTGTACTCCTCCAAAATTTTGGCCAACCACATCAAGTCCCGGCTGAGGTCCCTCGGTACCGTGTCATAGAACCTCCTCATCTTGCCAGCTCTCCCGATAAAGTCATACCCGGACCTCAGAAACATCTTGGCCCCGTACACTACTCGTGCACAGAACATCAACTGGCCCACCAATCTCTGCACCTCCTTTACTCTCACTGTCTTCAGCACTGCCATCTCCCTACAGGCTAAGGCCACCTTCTGGACCCGGCTCTCCTCCACACTCATCGTCACAATCCCCAGTCCCGAGTAGTTGGACTGCAGTCTAATTCCTAAGAAGACCAAATCCTGTCTAGGTGACTCCACCTTCTCCGGGGCCACCTCAAATCCCAAATACTCAACAAGCTCAAGCAGCATCTCAAAACCCCGCTGACAATCCTCTTCCGAGTCAGCTACCAAGATAAAGTCATCCAAGTACACCACAATCCCCGGGAAACCTCTCTGCTGCATCATCAGTTTCACCAGTTGGGTTATGTCGTGGAAGAGCCCTGGGGCAGCTTTCACCCCGAACGGAAACCTCGTGTCAATCCTTAGCACTCCTCCGAACTCACTCGCCAAGAACTTCCACAGTGGCGCAGCAATCCCCACAAATCTGTACGCACTTTTCAAGTCAATCTTGGCCATAAAACTGTATGGCTGCAACAGCCCAAAGGCTTCCTCCACAGACTGAAACCTTCTCTTGTCAATCTCACAGTTGTCATTCACTGACAGTCCTACAGGTCTAGACAGGTCGTGCACAATCCTCTCTTTCACCTTTCCATCCACAACTCTTAGTACAATCCCAAGAGCAGACACACCGGGCACACTTTCAACATCTGTGCGCACCATCCTCCCCGCTGCCTCTTCCTCTTGCAGCTTCATCTCGACCTTCTCCTCGTGCTCCGGTGGCACATAATTCTCCACTCGGGAAGAACTCCTCTGGCTCAGCCTGCTGCCACGAGAAACCCGTAGCAATCCCCCGAACCACTGCCTCCGCGCCCGGCAACCCCCAGGCTGCCTGCGCCCATCTGTCCGCCCGCAGCGTAAGCGGCGACACCACCGCGCCCACCGCCTCCACATCCTGCAGGTACTGGCGGTGGTCTGCCTCCGGCACGCCGTATGACGCCAGCGACACTCCCACCGCGGTGAACAACGTCAAGAACTTCGCTGTCCAGGTCCTCTCCGGCTTGCGCGCCTTCCTCCGCGCTGCCTCCTCCTTTCCTCCTGCCGGTTCCCGCAATACAGGCGAAACCGGCTCCCGTACCTCCTCCCGTTCCTCCTCATCCACTGCTAGTCATTTTTCGCATTCCGACGCCCCGTGCGCTGCCGACTTACACTTGCGGCACGCGTGGATAAATCCACAATCCTTCCCTTTCTTACACCCGCGCGCGAGTTGAAAGAAATCACACACCGTGTCCTTCCGGTCACCTTTACCTTTTCCACCTTTGTCCCGGGTGTCACGAGTACTCTTCCCTCGGCTGCCCTTGTCGTCGAGAAGACGCCGGCTCGCCTCCCCCAGGGTCTCCAAAAACGAGTACTGGAAACGGAAACCCAACTGTATTGGTTCCCACGACACAATCCTACCCGCAATCATGTCATCTCGAACCTGCGTGTCAAAATCATAAA
>LGRX02031437.1:0-10136 GCA_001247695.2 Cymbomonas tetramitiformis
GGCGCCGCCCGTGTGCTCGTGTCGCTACAGGGTGAGCACGAGAGGTGCTCGCCCGCGCCCTTCCCCACGGCGCCGTGAGAAAGCGTCCAGGCGTGGACCGCTTTTCTTTTGGGGGGGAAGAGAGCGCGCCGCGGGTGGCACACGATGACCACAGCGAGCGCGCCGAGCGTACCGCCACGAGGCAGCCGGATAGATGGCCGCTGTCTCGTCTCGGGCCGCGTGACGCGCAGCTGCCCCACCAGGCACGCCATACTCATGGTGCCTAGGGGTGGCGCGCAGCGTGTGCACGGCGACCGGGCGCCATCGAGGCTCTTCGGAGAGGAGATGAGCGGGCCTGGGAGCGTCACACCGCACACGCGTGCCCTGGCGACGAGCGCGGAGCGCAGCACCCACGTGAGGGTCGCTGCTGAGGCCTGTGTGGCCGACGCTCCGGGCGAGATGGCGCCCAGCGATGGGACGCTCGCCACACGCAGACAAGGGGCGCCGCCCTTGTGCTCGTGTCGCTACAGGGTGAGCACGAGAGGTGCTCGCCCGCGCCCTTCCCCACGGCGCCAGGAGAAAGCGTCCAGGCGTGGACCGCTTTTCTTTTGGGGGGGAAGAGAGCGCGCCGAGCGCACCGCCACGCTAGCCATTTCTTTGATGGTGAGGACGTGGCCCAGCCGCTGGCGAGGGGCGCTCTTGGACGCACGCGAATTGAGGACCTGGTGAACCTATGGCATACGGTTGAAGCGGACGACGCGTAGTAGACGGAGAACTGAGTTTGTGCGCCTGCACGACGAGCATATGTGACCTCTTGACCGAGGTCCCCTACTTGCAAAGATTTTTGTTCCGTATTATCGACAGCCTTGGTAGCCGATGCGAGTGTTATGACCATCATGATGGCGGGAAATTGAAGACCGAAAGCTGCCTTGATATGAGTAGTGTGCCGCTGTGAGGAGCGCCAGCGATGTGACCTTAGTGGAGCCCTCAAGCTAGTCAGATGAGCAAACGCGATGAGCAAAGTAGTAACGTATATGTTCGCGAGGACGCTTCCCACGTGAAGGGGGGGGGAGTTGTGCTAGGACAACATACTGTGTCATGCGCGGATGACTCAACGGTGTCATACATGCTAGCAGTGCCATACGCGCCTTACGATATTAGCGCCCGAGACCCCTGTTGAGGAAGAGACCCCCCTTAGTGGGAGTACACAGTACTAGTGTACGGTGTAATAAGGTGTCATAGTGAAGCACTGACACCTCATACTGCATGATACTGTAGTAGAAGCATCTGATAGGTTAATGAGACTTGGCCATGCTGACTAGGATTAACTCAGGAAGTTGAGTGAATAAGTAATGGCCAAGGCCAAAGAAACAGTTGAGTTCCCAAGAGTAAAGACAAGCCAATATGGCAAAAGATATAACCTAATTCTTATATGCAAGTATATGCATTAAGTCTGGACATAGATCCTAAGAGTGACATAGCTCACTATGACCTTATAAGGCATAATATAGAACCTTGCTTTATATGAGTCCCATCACAAGTAGTTACAGTGTCTGTTATGTGAGGAGGGTTACAGCTGCCTCCCACACTATGGACAACCGAGAGCCCTACCTACTGGCCAATCAAGTCCAAGCGCAAGTAGTGATAGTCAAACACCCCTGCATGGATTCGGCGGTGATACTTGATACGAGCGACCGCAATATGGAGAAACTTGCACTCGTTGATAGGCCCGTAGGTAGTGATGGTCACTTTGACACATGCGGGAAGCGTAGAGTCGGTGGCGAGCTCCTTCTGTGTGAGAGGGCAGGCTGCAAAGAGGCTATGCACGTGCGATGCGCAGGGCTCACCGACATCCCCACTGGAATGTGGTACTGCAGAAAGTGTGATGACGCATAGTAGTGCCTCTGTACACATTTGATATACCTGTAATATACCAGATACGTATTGCGGATATATTGTAAGTATTATGCAATATGTGAGCAGCAGGGGGGTCTTATCCCTTTACCCCTGCAGTCATGTGTTGCACAATTCACTCTGATTGTAGACATATTGCACATGTATTAAAGATATTCTGCATGAGGGAATGTTGCAATATGTGTTCAACACATATATTGCAAACGTGTTGAATGATTCATCTGATTGTAGACATATTGCACATGTATTGAACGATTCCTTATGCGTGAATGTTTCAACATGTGTTCAACACATGTTCAATACGTGTGTTGCAGGCGGTTGCAGACATATTGAACACCCCTCCAATCGTTTTGCCCTATTTCAATACATCGGGGCCCCAATTCATAAAGCCCCCCAGAACCGACTTCTGCGATACGCGTCCAAATGCCGTGAAAACTTGTCCCCATAACTCTAGACCCTTCCTTAGATGATACCAAGTGCTAGTGGGTGAGTCTGACACCATTTGGGTGCCCATGCTAGCATACTCATTTTCGCTGTGTCCAGGCTGATCGCGGTTCAATAGTTTGGCCAATATGTTACACGTGTATTGGAATGTCCAGATATTAGCATACCGTCTTCAATTGTTCAATATGCCTCCAATATGCCTCCAATACGTGTTCAACACGTGTATTGGACCCGTCTAGAAACGTAGGGAAAAGCGGCAAACACGCAGAAGTTTTTATTTCTAAGCGGACATCTGCATGACACACACACACATTCCCACGCAAATCCACAGTAAGGAGCAACGCAGAATAACAGTAGGTGACCAGTGGTGCGTGCCGGAGATGACCAGGTGTGCTCACTACATAAGAGGCGTCCACAAATACTGGGAAATACCGGGAAATATCAAGAGGAGTACAGAGGATACTGGTGAATATAGAGGTGATGCCCCCTGGACACGCCTCTTATGTAGTAGTATCGCCCGGGAGCCAAGAACAGCAATGCCGACGCGCCGTCACGTTATCCATTACCATCCACGATGGATGAGACTGGGGCAAGGCACGAGCGAGAAAAGGTATCTGCGCGTCACGCAGGCGTGGGGGAATTCTACGTGAAGAGTTTCTGCGACAGCTTGTGCTTCGTGCTGGCTGGTGACCCTTCCGCTGGGGAAGAGGTAACGCCAGAGGTGCAGGTCGCCAACTACTGCAAGATGGTGGCCAGGGAGCAGTTGGGTACGGGCCCAGTGCATCGCCTATTCGATTTGCACCATCAAGGTGAGTTGGAGTGCAATCACACAGTCCTGTTCGACACGGACCAACCAGAGCTGGTCGTCGATTCTGGGAGGCTAGCAAGAGCAGCTTGGAAGGCGCTGAGCTTGGTGCGACCCACGCGAGGTACGCATGGAGAGGGCCCTCCTGCTGTGTACAGCAGCGAACACTTTGAAGGCGAACGCACCCTGAAGCCTGAGAAGGTGGACACCAGAGTGCTGGACAAGCAATTCTTCTCACAAGCTCGTGAAGAAGGTGTAGTATGCTATGAACCGTGTGGAGGCCTCTGAGCTGGCCTGGAGATGCTGCTCCGCAATGGAATGAAGGTAAGATATACTTGTATCAAGATATATCATCGAGCAGCCAAGCAGTGGCTAGAGCCAGGTGCGCAGCGCTGGTGAGGCGTCATCCAGATCTTATTTCGCCAGATGCAGTGGAACTGGGAGTGCTACCACATGACCTTCATGACACTATCAGCGCTGACTTCATCCGAGCGGGGGCCCTCCGAGGGCAACAATGGGTCATGGTGTGTGGATTTCCTTGCCAAGACCTTTCGCCAGCCGGGACGCTCAAGGGTCTGGCCGGCAGACACAGTAAATTGTTCTACGAGGTGGTGCGACTGTTATCCACGCTGCAGCAGTTGCAGCGACAGCGGCCTCCAGGGTACATTTTGGAGAACGTGTATCCATTGGCACACATGCCAGGGACCAAGATCAGAGACGAGGTGTTCCCTTATATCGCCAATGTGATTGGCCAACCAGTGTCATTTGACGCAGCACGGGCAGGTTCGTATGCTCATCGATTGAGGGTATATTGGAGCAACCTGTTTCAGAACTAGCAGTTTCGCTCTGTAATGGGCAAGGTGGCGAGACCGGAGGGCCAGGTCGTATCATCTATCATATGTGAGGGCTGGCAGCCCAGGCCAGTGGTGAGGTCAGATCGTACGCCTCACTACATGGTGAACGTTGTAGGGGAGCCATTGAGAGCCCTTCCTACCATCATGGCGACGCATCCAAGGGTCCAGGGCGTTGCGAGCGCCGAGGTTGGGCACCGTCGTTCGCAGCGCTGGCGCGGACTCAGAGGAGAAAACCCGAGAGGTGAACCTCGATGAGAAATCGCGAGCTATGGGCTACAGCGCGAACGAGTTACGCATGGCCGATGGCCTGAGTGACGAAGAGCTGGCAAGCGTTTTGGGCTTGGCTATGGACCGCAGGGCTATGGAGCACTTGTTGGCGGTTGCGGAGGCGAGCAGAAAGGGGCTACCTCATAGCGAGGAGTCTCCGGTGGCAGAGAATTCCCCAGGACAGCCAATTGCTGTAGACAACAACTGGGCAGACCATGCGAGGTCAGACCTTCAGCAGAGACAAGCTTTGCTGGCGAAGTGGGTTGGAAATTCGAACGCATATACTCAGCAGGTGGCGAAGACTATGAGTCACCGCGACTGGGAGGAGAAGTTGCAGACTATGTGCTCACAAGGGCAGAAGGGTGTGCAAGGGATTGGTGCGAAGGGACAGCGCTCGAGCACTAAGAAGAAGCCGTGGCAACTTTACACTGTTGAGCAGTACAGCCACAGGCATAAGAACCGTTTTGTGAAGGAGGGTGGAGCTCAGCCGAGACGCGCTGAAGTGCCAGCTTGGGGTCCACCTGGTGAAGAGAAGGAGATGGGACTCCCCAGACTCACATGCACCACCAGACTCACAGACTTGGTGGCCAGTGTTGCCGAACAACATGCTGACAGAGATAAGCATCGGGAAATACACGAGGATGGATGGTGCCTCAGGTGGCTGAAGTCCAAGGGCAGCGTGGAACTGCCAGATGGTGAAGCTCGTCGAGTGAAGAGACGCGCAGCGCGACATCGATGGGATGAGGTTACCGATGAGATTTACATGATTACGTTATCAGGCAAGGAGATGCGGATTCCGAAGCCTGCTGACCGTTTGGCATTGGTAAAGGAATATCACGCCAGGACTGGTCATTGGGGTATAAGACGTACCCGACACCTTCTATGACAGCGACATTAGTGGGCTGACCTTAAGAAGGACGTGGAGGCAGTGGTCACTCAGTGTGAGACGTGCCAGCGGGTGAAGACCCATTATGCTAGGGACGAGGCAGTCTTGTCCCCCTTGGAGATTGTATCGTTTATGTATCGTTGGTCACTGGACTTGGCGTGGCCTTCGAGGAAAGTGACGAGAACAGGCAACCGTAGGGTGCTCATCATGACCGAGCACTACACCAGATTTATAGTTTGCGTGCCTATTCCTAACAAAGAGGCAAGCACTAGCTATCGCGGCAGCGTTCCGCAACCATGTGCTGGCTGTCTTCGGGGCGCCAGCCGAATGCCTGGTGGACGGAGGCAAGGAGTTTGAGGGTGAATTTGAGCAACTGTGCAAGGACTGTCTGATAGACAGGAGGGTCACACCACCCGACTCACCAGAGGGCAATGAACTCACAGAGCGGGTGGTACGCACGATCAAGTTCTACTTCAAGAAGCTCGCCCTGGAGAAGGGTCTCGACTATGAGTGGGACGAACAGCTCTGGCCATTTGTGCTGAGCTATAACGCAGCTCGACAGGAGTCCACATGAGTGGCACCGTTCACGCTTCTGTTTGCTCAGGAGGCGGTGGTACCGCCTGATCTGAAGCAAGCACCCAACCTGGACTTCGACCTGGAAGTGAGTGACGACAAGGACCACCGGGTCAAGGGCTTGTTGCAGAGAGTGCAGGTGGTAAGGCGACTGATGGTACATGCTGGCTGCAGTCTGGAGGTTGCGCAGCATCGAGATACCCTGCATTATGAAGGCAGGAGGGGTGGTGGGTATGAACCCACGCCACATCAGTTCAAGGTGGGAGACTTCGTGTACGTCAGACAGAAGCCTCGCAGTGGTATGGAAGTGGCCACCAAGTCAGCCATCCTCAAGTTGGTGAAGATACAGCGGGATGGCGTGGTGGTGCTCGAGGACGCCGCCAAACTCAAGGAGAAGAGCACCGTGCAGAGTATCGCACCGTGCCATTTGCAGGTCAAAGATCAGTATGACTGCAGCGCAGCGGTGCCCAGCAGATATCTTGCATGTGAAGTGTGTAGAAAAGCCGACGGGGAAGCGGAGATGTTGTTGTGCGACACGTGCAACAAGGGGTATCATTTTATGGTGCCTTACCCCAGCATTATCAGAGGTGCCAGAGGGCGAGTGGCTATGTCCTAGGTGCTCAGGCACGAGGATGCAAGCTGCTAGCGCTGAGGTGCAGACCCAGGATACGAAGATCTCTTGCGTTTTGGAGGACCGGCTTGGGATGAAAGAGCAACAGTTGAACGAGAAGTTGTCCTCAGACATGCGTCTGCTGCCAGCAGATGTGGGTCCTCGTCGCGTGGTGAAAGGAGGCAAGTCCCAGCCATGGCAAACCATTTCTTCCAGGGAAATACTGTTGGAGGAGAAGGACTGGTTCCTCTACATGCCAGATCAGGTGGACTGGGGTAGGCAGGACAAGCTCTCTGAGATAGCGAGAATATTTATGCCTGGACACTGGAATGAAGGACACCGAACCGTACTGAGCAAGAAGTATCAGGAGCAGAAGGCAAAAGCAAGGCAATTGAGGGATGCACCTTTAGTGCCTGCTTTGGCTGAAGAAGAAATTGAGAAGCGAGGAGAATTGAGACATATGACCAGGGCTCAGGTGCGCGAGGCGCAGCGCACTACAGTGGGGCCTGGAGCTTATCATCACTGTGCCTTCATAGGTGAGACGCTTGGCAACAGAGGTGGACTGGAAGTCCATTGATGGCGCGTGGGACCCATGGGCGGGTACTGGAGTCGTCAGTGAGATGATGGTGGAACAGTGGTCGCATTTGAGGTTCATGAACAATGATTGGAACCCTCAGTTGGGTTGGTCTGAGGCGCGTAATGCACTTCAGCCTGGCAACTATCGTATAATTATGGAAGGAGAAGTATGGTGTCTGTGACGCAGTGATAACGTCTCCTTTGCTGCGCTGGATCGATCGCGTTTCCACTGGCAGTTATGGCCAGTCGTGTGGTAGCATGTGTGCATGTTCCCTCTTATTATTTGACAGATATGACAGAGAGCAGAGCAGCCTACTTCAGGCGGCTGAGTCAGGCCGGACGTCTACATGTGATTGGACATCTGGAACATGGACCTATTGGCCGCAGATGTATGCGAGTCTTGGTATTTAAAAATCCTCTGGTGAGAGCTAGAATGTTACAAGGTGGTGAAGACGATGGCATTGGTATGTTTACCTTCAGCTTGGGTAGGTTTATGGCAGATGGTGACACGTTGCAGTATGCCGAAATCCCATATTTAGGTCTGTGCTACGCAGGCAGCAGCTACAGATGGAGGATGTGAGAAATTTGGGCTTGCATGTGAGAGCTTTGCATGTTGTTTCAGAATATCAGAATTTCAAATTTTTTGTATCTCTACGATCACTTGCTATGCTGGAGTATGCATTGATTATCACGAACCTATGTGTATCGGGTTGAGATCATGCCAGATACATATATGAGCATTGATATCGCTCGGGACTATCAGCATTTGTCCCATGATCATATGCACGCGTTTGCGACAATGGTCAGCTCTGCGCAGCAACGGCTGCAAAACTTTAACGACGAGCCGGATGCCGATGCCGAGACGAAGCCAATAGAGAAGAATAAATCGAGGAAGGGGAAGGAAGCAGCCACGGGTGACGAGTCTGAGGAAGAAGACGTAGAAGAAGAGACCGCAGCCGCTTAAATGAAATGTGTTGAATAAATTAGCAGGATTTGTCGACCGCCCTGACTGATAGTATCAGTCATGCCTCGACGGCATAGGGTGAAAAATACTCTGCTCGCAAACATTTAAATAAAGAATGATACATGTATGCATATTTCGGTGTCTTCATTGTACGCATACTGCATTTTTCTAGCTTGTTGCCTTTATGTATCCTTATTTCGCGCATAAATATCACTAAACCCTGATTTTTATGATATATATACATATATATAAATCCAAAAATGATATATGATAATGTCATTTTCATCGAATAGTGAGTTTTAATATGCGGTTGGAGGCGGCTCTGCCGCTGTGGGATTTATATTGCTGGTGATTGGGCTACATTTTTTGGACTACGCTACGGATTTTGTAGGAGTCCACACTTGACTTCTTCTCTTCTTTACGGTTTCGGACTTATACTATTCTACACTTATTAAACGACCGCACGAGGTATGCTTACGATTGGTCAACTACAAGACTTCGGTTTCGTATATCTATATAGTTATGCTTTTGCTATCAGTGCATGCTTTCAATACACAATATACAGCAGTTACGGCTCTTTACTTTTATGTTATACTTTTCAGTTCAGTTCATCTCCCCGAAACGGGTTACTCTTAGAGTTCTTATACATTCAGGAACTCTTTCCATAACTCAACTGTACTGAGTACTCCGTACAACAGTCTAGGCACCTCACATCAACATCATTCTGATCGGTCCTACTGTACTCCGTACTGAGTACTCCTGCGTTTTATACTTAGCCGTTTTTCTTGCTCTTGTGCTTGCCTCCTAGCACAACTCCCCCCCCCTTAGGGAAGGTCACGTCCACGCTGACCACGTCGGACCAGTAAAGTTTTTATACAGATCTTCTACTGTTGCTCTGAATGATTATACAGGTCTCAGCCGCCTGTTGTCTGGGATGACATTACACTTCCCAAGACACACCGCAATAAGGAGATCGACCTCTTAAGCACAAGGGTCGGCCTCTCACCGGTCTGCCATCTGCACTACCAGGCTCCCCCAAGGCTCAAGGTTTCACATCCATTACCACGCTCAAGGTTTAAACCTCCCAACACGGTACACTTACAGGGGATGACAATAGGTTTGCCAATTACCTGACAGTTCTCGGGATGCCGGCCCGGAGGAAAGGTTTTAAACCTTCACCGCCTCCTCGGAGTGCTAGAGCTTTTACCCAGATCTCCAACTGCTGCCCGGTCGTGCCAGGTCCGGAGCCAATGCTCTCGTGAAATGGATTATACAGATTTCCACCTGTTGCCTGGTCGCACCGAGGCTAGAGCCACTGCTCACTTGGATAGATTACCCAGGTTCTCACCTGCCGCTTGGTCATACCAAGGCTTAGAGCCACTGCTCAAATGGATTATACAGATTTCCACCTGTTGCCTGGCTGTGCCGAGGCTAGAGCCACTGCTCTCTCGGATGGATTACCCAGGTTCTCACCTGCCGCCTGGTCTCGCCAAGGCTGGAGCCACCGCTCTTCCCGACGCTCCCCAACGCTCTCAATCGCTAAGACCACTCGCGTCAGATTCCCATCCGCCCTCAGGTATGATCGTCACCTCAGCTCGCACTCCCGCTAACGCTATCGGTTCCGGCTCAAACTCGGGCGGGTCACTCTCAACAACAGCTGACTGGACTAAAACGCTCATCTCGCTCAGATCCTCCCTGACAAGCAGTTCAGACAGGAACGCATGCACCTCTTCATGTAGGGTCAGGTTGTGGAAAAGCTGTTTTAACAGTGCTGACGGAATCCCATACAAATTCTCTCGCGCTCCCATGCCCTTCGCGAACACACCTCCGGCTCTCATCGCGCGCCCTCCTTGCGCTACTTTCTCGTGCCTACCGTGCTGCCGGAAGAACTCGCAAGGCGTATCGGAATCGCATACTCGCAAGGGTGTGCGCAACGGAACGTTGGTCCAGATGTGCGTGGGCTTCCTGTATGCGGTCCCGTATTTGCAGTACGTGACGAGGTGCGGAGCTGGTAGATTGCTCATGCAGCGACGCGTGTGCAACCCGTGGGGCTCTCTTCCCTCGGGTTCTCAATGAAGTATGCTTCGGGCCTCAAGTACCGGATGATCTCCAATGTCCTACGAACTCGCCTGTCCGCAGCACGCAAATCTCGGATGCCTACCGTCTTCGCTTGGCTGTACTCTGTGCAAGGTGGGCTAGCCCAGACTACGTCGAAGTGTCCTGGTCTGAACTGTCGATAGTCCCATCGCATGATATCCTCGCAA